>WYDF02283735.1:0-16874 GCA_009867245.2 Adranes taylori | reverse complement strand
AATTAGAGGGGCAACTTGCATCTCCCTAATTGTTTATTTTGCGTAGAAGAACAATACACGGTTTTGTTAAAACTTTAATGCTTAAATTAGTTTAAACTAAACTTAATGCTTATTAGTATTAAGTTTAGTTACAGGTACCCGCAAGATCTAGGACACCTGGTTCACTCTCTACTGAGCACTTGAGCCCTTAGAAAGTTTCTGGGGACCGGAACTACAACATTAGTTCGAAGTGCGGCCTCACTTTTAACGGACCTGGCGCCCGAGATGATTCCTGAAAGACCGAGTGATTTAGCATATGAATCTATAAGAGGTAGCACGTCACACAATACCTTAAAAACCAAACTAAAGTGTGTACATGATATTGACTTTAGCTTTAAACCATCAATAGGACAACTACTTGGTTTTTCTCCGAAAGCATTGGAAGCAAACACTTTACATATATCGGATAAACCAATTGAAATACTGAAAGTCACCAATATACACGTGGATTGCAATATTACTGAATCTACGTATTTTAAGGACGTATCTACGTAATTTAAGGACATCTACGCATACGCTCTATGACTTTTCTATTTTAGTGCCACCTGGTTATAAAGTAGGCGTCACTCCAAGGAATATCATTTATTTGCCGATTAGTTTTCAAAGCATAAACAACATTACTTTACGAATTTTAGATCAAGAGAACTGATTATTGAATTTTCGAGAAGAAACTATTGTTGCTAATCTGGAACTGAAAAGGATTTAATGGTCATTCGGTTTGGTGGAACGAATAATTACAAAAATATTATTTGTGGCAGTAGAGTCTTGAAGCAACTAACATTAACTAAAGAAAGTGTTTATCATTTAAATATACTCGGATTTCGTGTTTTACGAGAAAATGGCAATTCTATGCTAAACGTTTTTCAAAACGTTCAATTAGTTAATAATATTATAAACGAGAAATTTCATTCGTATATACCGATATCAAAAATTATGGAAAATGTGATGAAATCCGCATTGAAATCTACCAACAAGACTTGATAAGTTTATATCATAACTTAAAATCCCGCCAGGAGCTGCTGCTGGCGAAGGTCCTGAGTTTCCTGCAATACGGCTAACAAATAATGCATTCCTATTTCTTTTTGAAGACATAAAGTATTTAATAAATGTATTGTAAATCGATAGTGTAAAAATCCTGGGAGTACACGTTTAATGAAAGTATATGTCCCATATAATAAGGCGCAAAATATTACATTGGAAACTGCTGGATGGTGTCCTCATACCAAGAAACAATCATTGAATTCTGTTGATGACAACAAATTCTACATCAGCATTCTTCTAGCTCATTTGTCTGAAGTATTTGAGGATTATCAGAAATGTCTTTTAATGGCAAGACACTAATTGGCATTCATTCGAAGCCGGACCGACAATAATTGTTGTACGAGACCAACTATAAATGATGTTGAGATTAATCCCGACATCTTTTATATATCTTTTCATTTGATATTAATATCATTTCTCGACATTTTCATTCGACATCTTTTCGATTGATATTAATATCAAACGCACCTAATGGAGAATGCCGCATTTAACTGTAGATGATGCTACGCATATTAGTCTATTGCGGGAAATTAATGAAGATAAACCAAATCCTGTAAGTTTCCGGAAATGGTCAGTTCAGGAACTTCCAGCTCTACGCAAAATGAATCAAGATATTTTGAGTGCTAAATCACCGTCTAGTCTAAAGCGAACCCATTATGTCATACTAGGGTTTCAAGAGGATAAATCATAACAATTACTTTTGTTGTGTTTATGTTTTACATTATAATAATTTGTTGAAGCAAAATCTTTGGGCTATTAAGAAAGAATTCAAATAAATTAAGTTAGCTAAATTTAAAACAATAAGAAAGTAATATATTATAATAAAATTGATGTTAGAAAATTTCTTTAGTAATTTCCCCTGTTCATCTTTGGGTGAACACATCTATTACTCGCCCACACATTTGTACGAACCACTCTCTTAGTTAACATCCTATTCTGTCATGTACTTTTGCAGATTATTTGTAGCTTATCTAGCGTTTCTGAGGGAATATACATTCTTTTCTCACTCATACAAGGTCATCTCTCATTACATCATTTATTTCGCACTTGAACCATTTCTTTAAACCTGCCAATTTTGTGTATTGATTAGCTTGTGCGTACTTTCCTCGCAAAATTTGTACTTTTTAGGTCCAGTGCCACTATATACTTTTTCCTGTACCGCCCACATATTCTCATTTTCGCTCACACATGCTTATTCGTGTACCAAGCTAAGGTGTATTTTACTCGCCCTTCAAGGTTTTTGTGCTACATTTCTTGCCTTTCCGCACATGCTTTGTGCTTCATGTAGTTTACGTGTAGATGATTCGATGATTCTAGAATTTTGCTACTAACTATAGTTGAATTTAATTTAAATAAAATAAAATAAGATTTTTGTGTAGGTGGCGCTTACTATAGATGCCAAAGAAATTCAAAATTGCGAATTCATCTCAATCTATGAGAATAAATAAGTTGGACACCTTATGTAGAATTATTTCTGATTGAGCGGTGTGAAGGTCCTCACTCAACAACTATCAGAATAACACCCAAATGCATCTGAGGAATATTAGCTTGAGTGGCTTCTTTTATGGGAATTTTCTGGGAAGAAACTGCTTCAGATGGGCTGGCTGGGCAGTGGAATTCGACGAAAAAAGGCGTGACTTCAAGGAAGCCTCTGCCGTAAAACCTTTGGAAGGTTGTATTTCCGACCAACAGAAAAGTTGTTCCTGATCCGTTGAGAAATTTAAGGATCAAAGTCGAATGACTTTTGTGACGGCTATCTAAGAAAATGTAAGTGGTGGTAGTTTCCAAGCTGTGGTGGGTCACATAAACGGTGGTGATAGTAGATTGATGCGGCCAAAATCTGAGAAGCATTGCATTGAAAACGCCTTCTGCCAAAATGTGTAGAATTATCATCCAATCGGATTCGACGAAAGCACCAAAAAGGTGCAAAGCTTAGAGACTTATTTAAAATCAAGTGGTGGAAATAATCGTTACGGTTTTTCCAGTCAAAATGATAATAATAAATCGCCTCTGCAAAAAGAATACGTTAAGTCGTAAAACTTTAAAGAAATGTCGTTTCTAATGTTGAAATTCGATAATATCCTCTACGTATGGAAACGCACATATACATGTATGTATAAAGGCCTACCACTGTATTTTGTATAGTCAGCGGTATGATGTCAATGCTTTGTGCAGCATCTTGGCGCTCGCGTTGGTAAGCCTTAATGGTCACTTTCTATGCTTGACTGCGTTTGTATAAATGTGTGTAATATTATTTCCGTAAAGCGGCACGTTTATAGAATTACATACGCAGGTCTTGATCTTTTTAGCGGTATTTGGGTTTTACTTTAAACCTATTAAATCTTTTATAATACTAATTTATTAATATTATTTATTATTTGGTCCTTAGGTATCACTAACTGATTTATTAATTGGTATATTATATTTTTTTGAACAATTGAATTAGATTAGTCTATTTATATATCAGATGAGTGGATTACTCGTTGAATTGATGAATTATTAGGGAATTGCTTATTGCAATCGTTAATTATTTTAATAATAATTCGCTATCTTATCTTTCCGTAAACTGAAGAAAAATCGTTGTACATTAAAAACAATGCTTTAGAACCAAATACAGTTTTGTATAATATTTACATGATTATATAAACTCATCTATACAGCGTATGTTATCATTTGCATATGGTAAAGAGAATACAGAAGAAAAACGCGAAGAAAATAAAGCATGTAAATTTGTGTTAGAAACGAAGCTAGTATATGGAGGAAGGAATTGTGGAAATGTGAACATATGCTGTTATAGCGCGAAGAATGCTATTTATTCATATATGTAAGTTTGTTTGCATATACGAAACATAAACAGTGAGTTTAGGGCTATTACAGAAGGAGGGTTTCTTTTCTACTCATGTTGACTATACAGTAGGAATAATACTACTACTACATTTCATTTTTAATTAATCAATTTATCAATTAGATTTAAAATAAAAGTGTGATTTTAGTAAAACTTTGTATGAAATTATAAATTTAATGAATGGTATTTATACTCAATAAGAACAGAGAAAAGGCTAATAACTAAGAAAAGGTGCTAATTTTTGGAATACCAAGCAGTGCAGTAGTCAAGGAGACAGCAAAGGCCAAAAAAAAAATATTCCTTACAATTTTTATTTCTTTAATATAATAAGAAAACTTTTTTGTTTATTGTTATTTGTTTATTTATAATATTTGTTGTGGTATATATTTATTTATATTTAGCAATTCCCATTCGCTTGATTTTAATTTTTAAAACACAATAATAGAATATACAATGAAGGAAATGTGTCTGCCTCTTACACAAAATATATAAAAGAAAAACTGAATATTATAGCCCGCCAGTAATCCAGTAACTGATTCAGTCTGTGCTTTTTATACTTTTGTAGTAGAGTAACAATCACGCACTCTTACAGAATTGAATCTAATTAAAGTAGGCTGGTAATTATGCTATTGAAAGAAAGTAGATGATTTTTATTATTGTACAAATTTTAATATATAGGTAAACACGCAATAAAAAAGTAAAATGTATACGCAATAACAAAGTAAAATAATAATATTTAATTATCTGAATATTTATAATACGTGGAATGGCTCGACTCGCGATTTTAATTCACAGACAATGATAATTGAAATTAATTATAATTCAAAATTTGTTAGGCTGTTCCATTCCATTCGAAATAGTCACGAATTAGAACTAGTCACAAATTAGTCACGAACTAGATATGATTTGATTCCATTTCTTGCGCTCTTCGGTCCTGAGTACGGTTCTCTTGTGAAACTTTTAGTTACGACAAGACATGGAGCTTACAAGTGTAGGTAAAAATTGTTGGACGGTTTAAATTGTTGAATGGTAGTTGGATAACGAAAACAATAACACGTAGTTAAAGATCGAATCATGCATTGTTCAAGATGTCGAATTTTTGGATACGTTGTGAATATGGATATGAGGTCTCTAGTCGCTGTCCCCTAAATAGAATCGAAAAAGGCGTCGATGATGGTCTTCAAACGTTGCCAGATATAGCCATCCCTTATCAGCTGTCGGCGGTAGTGAAACGTCGCCTGGGGTGGTTGGCGGCGAACATGGCGCTGATGGAGATCTTGTTCGTGGATGCGGCGCCGGACAGTCTAATATGAGGCGCAGAGTCCGCGGAAGTCATAAATACAGCTAGATCTGATGATTTCAAAGGAATCATCTGCATACAGGACTATTTTGCCATGAAAATTTAGTGGTAAGTCATTAATATATATTATGAAAAGGAGAGGCCCAAGAATAGATCCTTGAGGCACTCCCCTTTCCACTTCTTCAAAGACTGAGATGGTTCGTCTGCCTGGATTTTTATTTACTACACACACCACTTGGTGACGATCCGTCAAGTATGATTTTAATAAGTTATTCGCAATACCTCGTATAGCATATGATTTTAACTTATTGATTAGAACCTGGTGATTGACGCTATCGAAAGCTTTGGATAGATCAAGGAAAAGGCCGAAAGCCATATCTCCCTGATTAAGTATATCCAAGATTTCCGATAGCATGCTTTGCTATCGGAAGTCTAGCACCTGGTATATTGCTCGACCACATGACTTGTTTATTCTGAACCCACTTTGTGTATCAACAAGCACGTTGTATTCTTCCAAAATCTTATTTAATCTGTTACATATAATTTTTTCAAATATTTTTGAGATATTAGACAATAAGGCTATTGGACGGTAACTATTTTTACTCGACCGATCGCCTTTTTTGTATATCGGTGTTATTAAACTTAGTTTTAATTTATGTGTGTAAATCCCTGTTTTGAAAGTTTGGTACAGAGATTGTCTTTGGTAAAGTTTGGTACAGAGATTGTCTTTGCTGATTTTTTTAGCAGCAATACCGGAATATCATCTACGCTAGTTGAACGAGTGTTTTTTAGATTACTTATATTATGTTCAACTTCCTTTGTGTCAGTGGACGTAAGGAAAATGCTATGATTAACCGTGTTAATCTCGTCAGTTTTGTTAGGGATTGGACCCGCGATTTTTTGTGTGCATGAGGTTATAAAAAAATTATTTAATTCGTTTAACATATCTGTTACTGATCAGATCTGTGATAGAGCTTCCATATCATTGCTGAGTGCTTCAATCACGGATTGTTTAGGTTTATCTTTTTTTGTTATGTTATTAATTCATCTCCAAGTAGCTTGTGATTTATTTTTTTATTTGGAAATTTGCTTTATATTATGATTCTTTTTAGATTGTGAAACTATACACTTCTTTTGTGACCTTACCTTGTTTATATTTTATAAATAGGCTATGTTTGTTTTTACAAGAAGTTTTTATACAACTTGTAATTCACTAACTTTTGGTCCACCAATTTGTCAATAATACTTTGTTTAAGAAATATGACATATGAAAGATTAATCCTACTGTATAGTTATATATTACAATTAAACGCAGACATTAAGTAAGCAATGCAGATCAGTAAGTATACGAATCTGTAAACATAAACACATACACATATCTAATGAATGTGCAACCGCACCGACTACTAACATATGAAAATGAATGACGTCACACGCGAGTTTTCTTTCTTGAAACTCTTTACATCTTTCCCTTCTCATCGTCTTCTCTTCTGAATTGTTCCGCATGGGCGATAGTCTGCGATATTTCCGAATTTTATCCTTTCTCTATATGTTGCATTTCATTTGATAAGTCTAGTATAACAAAATTTAATAATTACAATGTTGCCATAAAAGAAATTCCATCTATTATAATTAATTAAATACGCGAACAGTTTGCCGAAGTAGGAACTGTCTAAAGAGGTTGGAAATATTTTTGCTAGGATGACTATTTTGCTTGATTAAGCTACGTTTTTGAAGTCTACTCTCAAAATTGCCCACAAATCTGACATATAGATTTACGTTTTATACTCGTTTACAGAAAACTTTTTGTTCTTGAATAAATAGAAAAAAGAAAGAATTCCGAAAATTTTACGTACACATAATTAAAGAAAATGAGGAAATCAAAAAGCTACATACTGAATCTGCTCATCTCCTGGAATCACTTGGAAGCGGTTTTAGATGTGGCCATATGTTCGAAACTGTTATTTACTTTAACTATACTAGAACCATTTAATAAAGTCCATGTCCTTCTAAATTAGAAACTGGTGATTGGAATTACGTGATTGCCTGCAGATTATATGCTTAATGCTAGCTCGCATTAAAATTTTCGAAAAATGTATGGATACTGTGCAACGTAATTCTAGAGACTTGATCTATCGATTCATCACACGAGAAACTTTGAAACATCATTATATTTAAGATATCAAAATACAGTCAAAACCTAGACTTCTCCAGTGGAATATATTCCAAAGAAAGCGAAAACGGGATTTTCAGATAATTTGGTAGTGACAACAGTTATCTGTGATTCCAAGGGCACAAAAGATTATTTAGAAGAGAAAAAGTAATAACTGGCTCTGACTTGCTGATACGTTACAATGAAAAATTTAAGAAACAAACGATCGAATTTGCTTTAGAATAGAGTGCTCTTCTATCAAAATATTCGGAAATTTCTTCTTATTCCTAAATTTAAAAAGAATTAATATTGTAGGACATATACCAACAAGGAAACTATCATTACGATTTTTGATTAGAATAAATGTCTTAAAAAAGGAGATGGTTTAAGATGTATGCCGCCATTTCATTCATTATTATATGGGATCATCAGCATCGCCTTTATCAGGAGCATTGCGATCGTAATCCACCATCGCCTGCTTTATAGAATTTAAAATCCGTCATCAATTATTAATGTGTATTAGTCGCTAGGGTGCGAAGCGGGGAGACCCGGAGAGACCCAGCGGAATGGTGTACGCAAATTCTAGTACAAAGTATGGCAAGAGCTATTCAATATAGTACGCACAGATGCATGGGTATTTGCTTATAAAATTGTATTGAAAATGCTGAGTCAGCGTACAAATCCGGCGGGGTTTCTATGCAGCCTTAACGCAGGCGATACGGACGCTATTTCCAACCATGCCAAGAGCTAGTTGTTGAAACGCTATAGCAGTGCTTGCGCGGTATAACCAATGCCTCTATAATCAAAACTTTCGAAAAAAATGGAAAGAAGCCAATCTAGTTCTTATCCCGAACCCCGGAAAAAGATCAATGACCCGAGGTCTTACAGACCCATTTGCTTAATTTTGATATTTGGTAAGATGCTGGAACGGATGTTACTTGAGCAAATGCAACAACACCTGGGTGAAAATAGGTTAAGCAGAACACAGTACGGGTTTAAGACGAGACACTCTACGGTACACGATATTATGGAAGTTAAGCAAAATGACCCAAGAGATAAGCAAGGGAATTAGACGAATAAGTAAGTCGGGATGATGGTAGCTCTGGATGTCTAGAACGCCTCCAATATGGCGTCGTGAGCATCAACACGATGTTTCACTGTGAAGGAATGAGCTCCATATAAACCTGTAGAGATTGCTATATGTGGAGAACCCCGTGCTGCACATGCTGCACTTCCAGAACCAGTGCGATATTGTAACAACTTTAATAGAGTGCGTAATGAAGAAGAAGAAAGCGCCCGAATGAAAATGTTTCGGCGATGAGAGATTTCGCCGGATACAGGAGCAAGATACAGGAATAAATGCCAGGTACAGTATCCACTTCTTGGTTTGATAATAATTTGATCAAGTCTGTGAAGAAACGTCTCGAACGAATGTGGTCTAGGGAATGACTTCGGTCTCATTCGCGATGAGCGCTGACTAACGAATCCATATTTTTTATTGCAAACTCTGGCCTCTAAAGTAGCCCAAATGGAATTGTTATCAGGTGCATTCGAAACCCATTGTTGTGCCTAAATAAAGTGTGTAACATTATCTCTTAACCAATCTTGATTCACAAAAGTTTCATGCGACGGTGCTGAATCTTGATTTATTGGTGTCATTTACCTTGATGTCAAGTTCCAAAAACGCAGCTGATTAGCTTAAATGAGCGTGCAATGGACTAATTGTCAACAAACTTACGGAAAGTTTGCGTTTATTGGGTCTCAAATAAATTTTATTGACCATTAATTTCAAACGTAATAGCGATACTGGTAGTGTAAAAAGACCACTATGGAGGCGGTCCAAGAATATTGCTACTGTCTGGATATGGCTCGTAAAGTGAAGGCTTGTTCAACGAAATATTGAGGCGGTGCGAATAAACTGCTGCTAATCGATATATGTTTCGTAAAGTGGAAGCTAGTTCAATGCAATCCAAGGCCAGACGTCAGCAAAATCGTCAAGGAAATGCATTTATCAAATTGTAGCATTCGGATTATATTGAAAAGTCATCTTCATGTTCAGCTTTACAATAAAAACAAAAGTCATGATCTCAACATTGAGCAGACCGCAGCAGTTGCTAGTCGGCTCTCTCTGCTTGCGTTTTTGGAACTTGAGATTAAGGTAAATCGGTTTCTCAGTTATAACGGTGTGAAGCTGGAAACATTTCATACCTCGCACCCAGTATATAATTGGTAGTAAAAAACGCATACGTGTACAGGTTAACACCAGTTAAGGACGGGGGATAAAACCCATATAGCCTTATACCCGCATATCCTTACAAGGTGAGAGCCATATAGCCTTCGCCCTCGCAGATCCGTCAACTTGTACTTTATTTGGACACCTAGAATTTTATTTTTGCAGCTGAAAAATCTTGCATGGAACGAGCGTATATTTTTGGTAAAGCTGACACCCCATGCATACTTCTATGCATATTTACACTCAAGCTTTATGCACTTATGTGTACTTTAAGCCAATTCTCAAAACATTTTGTCCACGTTGAAAGTGATATGTTCAGAACATAGTTTTTGAAAACTTGCTTCTAAAATTACCATGTTTCTAAAATTACCCTGGCTCTTAAACTTCTTCCAAACCTTGGCTACTACAATATGCTAAATGCAAAAGTCATCAGTTGAATTCGAAAGCCGTATTCAGCCAAAATGAACTGCGAGACATTATCTCTTAACCAATCTTGACGAGCTTCAAGCGATGGTGCTGAATCTTGAATAATTAGTGTTTTTTACCTTGATGTCATGTTTCAAAAGCACATTATATTAACAATTTGATACATGTCTGTAACAATTTGATATCTGTCTGTAAGGTAACATTTGATTAGAGAAATTAAACAGTCTGATAAGCATATCCAATGTAATATTGATAACAGGATATCATGATTAATGGTGTCAAAGGCCTTGGAATAGTCGGCTATTATCACAGCCGTAATTAGTTTTTTATCTAGTGCTCTGAATATATCATCAGTTACACACGCAAACGCAGATGCACACTCAAACCCCCTCCTGAAACCAGACTGAGTCTGAGATATTATGTTAAAGTTACCAAAATAACTTCTTAATTGACTTTCTAAAAAATTTTCTAATATCTTTGACAAAACAGGCAAGATGCTGATTGACCCCAGTTCATTCAGGGAAGAGGGATCCTGAATTGTTGCTATTGGTGTAATTACAGAATTTTTCCAGACTTCCGGGAAATATTTTTTTATAATGCACTGATTTATTACATGCGTAATGTAAGGCAGTATTTGTGGACAACTTAGCTTGATTGTATTTAAATTCAGGTTATCTACCCCAGGTGAGTTACTATTAATGTTACAAATTAGATTTAGTACTTGCATTTCATCAACTGGGTTAAAGGTAAATCTTATATTAGGTAAGCCATTTTTTAAAGAACTATTGTAATATTTCAGTGCACCCTGATCCGCAGGAATATGCGGACCATTACATATAAAATAGTTATTTATAGCGCTTGGATCCGACAATTGAGCAGGCAGTGATTTGAAAGAAGTATTAACGATGTTATACCTTTTCAATATTATCCAAGTACCAGACCTATTCTGCTCAATAGCATTATTCAAGAATGCCTTCTTTTCAGTTCTTATCGTCAATGTCACCAAATTGCGCAAAGTTTTGTAGTGAGTCCAATTAGAATCCCCCCCTGTACAATTAAATTTTCTCAGAGCTGCATCTCTAATATCCATTAAACATTTAACAATATCCGTGATCCATGGTTTATGTGGACTAGTAAACCTTATTATCTTCAGAGGTGCGTGAATCTATGAGAGTCAACAAAGTATTGGTTATGTAAGTTATTTTGACATTAATATCAGATTCATCGTAAATACATTTCCATGGGATACTTAATAAATTGTCGCTGAAGACATTGTAGTTAATGTTCCGAAAATCTCTGATAATCTGGGTTCTCGGTACTTGTTTCTGCGAGATACATTTAATTTTCAATGTTATAAGTTCATGATCGCTGATTGTGTCAACAGTAATTGGTTTACAGTCAACAATTACAAAAGGGCAGGTGGTTGCCACGATATCTATGAGAGTTTGTGTACTATTAGTGGTCCTTGTTGGAAAATCTATAATCTGAGGCAATATCAAAGAAGAACATAAAATCAGATGCCTTTCTTGTTCCTAATTGAAACAAGTCTATATTTAAGTCACCTGCATGAAACAAATTCCCAGATTTCCGAAGAAGTATTTTCTGCAGCTGAAGAATATTGCATGGAACGAGCGTATATATTTTTTGCCAAAGTTAGCACCTGATACATAATTCAGTCTTTATACACTCAAGCTTTATATACTTTTGTGTCCTTTGAGCCAATTCTCAAAATATTTTGTCCACTTTGTAACTGGTACCTCACGATCATAATCTTTGAAAACTTGAGTATGTTTCTAAACTTGTCCTGGCTTCTAAACTTCTTCTATACCCTGGCTTGGACATTAGCCCAAATGAAAAGTCATCAGGTGAAACCTTTGCTCAACCAAACTGAAGTACGAGATATTATCTTTTAATCAATCCTGATTCACACGAGCTTCATGCGACTGTGCTCAATCTGGATGATTTGTTGTCTTTTACCTTGATGTCATGTTTCAGAACACAATATCAGAATACATTATCGTCTGCTCATTAGCAACGACTGTGGTCTGCTCAAAGTTGAAATCATGAATTTTGTGTATTTTGTGAAGGTGAACATGCATTATAAATACATTTCCTTGCCGATTTGTATGGCGCTATGCCTCTGATCGCCTTAAACGAGCCATGCGTTGAAAGCGACATCTCATGCACATTTCAATGCAAAAACTGATATTATTGATCAATTTTCAAACTACCATTTCTTCTGAACATTAAATAAACAGAAGTGAAAAATTGAATACTACCCTGCCAAGTACGACATTTATCCGCCAAGAAGCCCACTTTATATCTCTGCTTTATCGAATTCCGTTGACCCAACATTGGACTGTTCCACCTCCTTATAGGAAATCTCTTGTGATTGGTTTTGTATTATCTGTAATGTAATGTAAAAAAAAACTCAGTGTGTAAGTAATAGACATTTTGTTGATTAAGTATAATAAGAATAGGAAATATATAGGATATGAAAAAATACTTGAAATTTTAATATCGTCCAGTTAGGAAAGCGATTAAAATTCATTTATGTACAATTTCATATTGCATTTGTAGAAAACTACTAATAGAAATATACTAATAGTAAACGCGATTACAGTACACATAAAACCAGGCTGGTTCTCAGGAGATGGCATCGGTTAAAATAAAGAAAAGCACACGCGAGGAATAATTGCCTATCCCTGAAAACTCGTATTCATAAATTTAGAATACAAAAAGTCGGGTACGTTTAATATAATTTTGTGAAGATTTATTTTTCATCGAAATACATTTTATTCACTCAATAGAAATTTGACAGTATTGCTTTTGTCAGTATTGTCAGTAAGCCATTTAACTTGAACAGAACTGAACAGACCAGTTTCATATTCTAAAATCGAATGGAGGGTAGTTACGAATAAATAATAAATAAAATTCCGGCATTTTGGGCAAGATCAATTTATTTGCCAAAAATATCCATTTACATCAAAAAACTTTTTCAATCTAACTCACGCGTATTTCTTTCTTCTACCTTCTTTCTAACAAAACAACTCGTTCTTCTCCAAATATGGTCTTAATGATATTGAAAGAATTGCCCCCTTTAGTACAGTTAAATTAGCTAGCGCCCACTACCTCAGATTCTTCTTTATCTCTTCTCTATGTATGTATTTGATGCACTGATTTTCCCGTACAAATAAAAAATTATATAAAATACAAATAATTTGGTGAAGGAAATGCAATGATACGTAATTCTATCTCATTCCACAGAAGACGACACTGAGGCGGAAACAGGCCCAAAATATATCATAACATTGTTTGAAGACTGTTTTAGCTTCACTGCCATTTTGTAGTTCAATAAACTGTTCTTTCAAATTCTGACTGACACTTTTTACATCTGATAAAAATAGATTAAGTATGCAATCTACTATTGACAGTATCTAATCTAGTATCGCTAGAACAACAAGTGAAACCTGGCAATCTTAAAGGATATTTAAAAATCTTCAAAGGGGTGGGGGCGGCACAACTTACCGATTGCCGCTGGAGTGACATGCCAAAAAAGTTCGACTTTGAACAACCATTTGTAGTTACTATTCAAATGAGGGATGTCTGGGAAAAAGGACCTTCATATGGCAAATGTGCGTTGAAATGGTATAGAGTTGGTTATAAATTGGATAGTGGTGGAGCAGGGGGCGGATTATATAGCCCTAAGTGTAGTATAGTGATTTCACTGGGTACGCACACCTCTATTCTACAGGCTGAAATAGTAACCATTGATAACTGTGCTCTAGAAATCATGCACAAAGGCATAAAAGAACTTAATATCAATACAGACACGGATAGTCAAGCAGCGCTGAAGGCATTACAACCTAAAACCTCTGAGTCTAAGATACAGTGGGAGTGCCTGATGGACCTTAAAGAACTGTCAATACATTACCATTTCAGGTTATCATGGGTGCCATTACAATCAGGGATTGAGGGCAATAGTGGGCAAGCTAGCCAGGCAAGGAGCAAAGAGTAATCTAATTGACCCCGGTCCGTCTTGTGGTCTAAACAAAGGACACAGGAAGCGGATATTAAGACAATGGGAATAAGAAGCCAGAATTAAATTCTGGAACAAAGTCCCAGGTCGAATGCCTTTATAGACCTGATATCTGAGGTAAATATCAAAATATTCATTTTCAACAAAGAGGAACACTCCATGTATATGAGTTGTATTACAGGCATTGTCCTCTATACTACCATATGCATAAAATTGGTAAGGTTCAGAGCCCTACATGTCGATTATGTAATGAGAAGTTAGAAACTGCAAAACACATCTTATGTGAATGTCAGGGAGCATCGAGCTTCAGACAAAGACAGCTTGGGGGCATGACAGTAAATGCCGCGAAGATCAGGGAACAACACCCCAAAACAGTCATAAACTTTATCAAAAACTGATACTGTTTTAAATGGCAATAAGGGGCATGCTAGAAAAGATCTTTTAGGTCAAAGTGGTTGGGTTACTGATTCTGTCCTCTACATAATAATAATAAAATAGTATTGAAAGTTCTTGAAGCATATTACCATACCTTCGGTAAGGGCGTCAATGTGACTACAGTATATTTCCAAATCAGAATCCTTGAGCATATTTTTTTCTTCTAATTGTTATATAGAAGGAAACTGATAGAGTTCTCATCGACAAAAATCATTTTTATATAACTTGAGTGTTGATTAAGCTGAGTACAAGAGTAAAAGACTGATAGTGACTGAAGACTGATAGCTGAGTACAAGACTGATAGTGTTTCCTTGAAGATTCAATAGGTTTTCATTCATCAACCATCATTTCGTAGTAATTTTAATTCAATACATGTACTTTCATTGTATACATCCAAAAACTACACAATTGTATCCAATAATGATACATGAAATCTTTTTAAATAATTTCCTTTTGATAGGCATCTTACTTTTGTATGTAAGGCAAGTTGTTCGAATTCTTCATTATTATCTTTACACAGTCAAATCCAATTTATGTTTAAGTAATATTCTCCAAAAATTTTTAACCAAAAAAATTTATTTTTCAAATTAATCCAATTTATTTGACCAAGACCAATTTTTTACCTCAAACTTGTGAATGAAATTTTAACCCATATTCTGATTCACGTCCCATTTAAATGCAAATAGTAATTAAAATCAACAGCACTTTTTGAGAAGATCAACTTATTTGTTAATTTAATGGCTTCTATAAATTAAAAGAAAAGTTGTTAATCCTGTTATTACGTTTTACAGATATCTCGGAATGCTCTTTACTTCCACTGCCTGCTGGATCTTCTCCCAGGAGATGTTATTGAAGACATTTCTCATGTCGAGTGTGAATAGGACACATATAATGCTAGCACGCCGCCTTCCAGCCATTGCTTTTCTCACTAGCTTGTCTACCAGCTTTGAAGAGCAATCGTACTCTTGCCCTTTTCAATACCAATCTGGCAAATTGGCGTTTGTCGCCCTCATATAGTTTCCCTATAGAGTTTTCTCATATAGTTTCCCCGCCAGGATAATTTCATTGAAACTTTCCGTCAGTATTTCCGATCTCTCGGCGACCTATAGGCGGCTATAGTATTTCCGGCGGCTATAGTATTTCCTTTACTATAGCCCTTTACTATAGCCGAGAGGCTGTAATATTTAAATACTATAGCCTCTCGGCGGCTATAGTATTTCCGATCTCTCGGCGACAAATAATTTGGTTATTATGCCAGGAATATAATATAGCCATGGTGCTTTGCCAGTTGCCCTGGCTCCCCCAGCTTTTAAAATTTCTACCCCTTTAATTAATGGTATTGTTTTTACGTTCAAAAATGCATCCTTCGTTTTTGCTATATTCGTTATCAGTATACTGCTTTTCTTATTCTCTGTTTGTAACATAACATGTTCTACATGAGTCTCTGATGAGAAATTCTCTGATCTTAATTAATGACAATTAATATATTTGCAACTATATATCTTCTTAATTCTTTTTCAGTCATGAGGACGATTCTTGAGTGTAACTTCTCTTTTATAACGATTGAACTCGAAATTACTGTTGTCGACGGTAGTTGGAATAAATAAGTGAACGATGGTTTAATAACGAATATAATGATTCGTAGGTAAAAGTAGAATAGACCAGAGTATTGCTGAATGGCGTGGGACTTTATTGATGCATCGTATGATAGGATTTAGTTGATATTTTGCGCATATCTAGAAATTTGTTCAGGCGTCGGTAATGATCTCCTAAGGCTGCTGGATACAGCCATCCCTCAGCAGGTATCGGTGGGAGCGACACATTGCCTGGAGCGGTGGTTGGGATACGCGATCCTGATGCTGATGTTGAATCTTCCTGTTCGTAGGCCACCGGTGTTAGCTGATGACAGTATAAGATAAGGCGGGTAGTTCGCGGACGATGTTGATAATTGGATGCCAATGAAATCGGTGCTTGATCATTCTCGTAGTACTCGTGTGGTCGATGCTTTCTGGCCAACTTTTTCTTCTCTCGATGGCCTCCTTGTCTTCGTATCGGGAACACTGTCAGTGGTAAAAGAATAAACAACAGTGGTAAAAGAATAAATAATAAAATAAAATGAGAACATAGTAGAAGAATATAAACAATAGAAGAACAGAGTAGAAGAATATAAACAATATGTGGTATTCGGAAGATTCAGCAGAAGATGTGTTGTCTGATACTTAACTTTTAGTTTTTACTTTATTTTATTTTTCGTAGATTAGCTTTAACGCTATTTGCCTCAGTTGAACGCTGGCTTCAATGGGTCCTTTTATTTGAAATTTGCTTAAGAAGAAGCAACTTTTGGCGGTCGGCTGGACCGAGACA
>WYDF02283723.1:0-30639 GCA_009867245.2 Adranes taylori | reverse complement strand
CAAAATTCTAATTTATGCAGACGACGTGGCAATCTACAGTTCCAATAAGGATATTAACATAATTAATCAAGATCTTCGGATAGCTTTGTGCAGAACGAGTTATTCTCTCTCTCTAATCTAGGGCTATGTATATCTCCACATAAAAGTGTAGCAATGGTCTTCACTAACGCTGGTGGGCCACTAGTAGTCAATCTTAGTTATAACAATACGACTATCCCAAAACACAAGTAATTTAAATATTTAGGAATTAATTTTGATTCCAAACTCAATTTTTTTTTTCTTAAAAGTCCCATAGGATTTTTCCCCCAAAAACATTTTATTCATATCAGAGAATTTATTTCATTTAAAGATGCTCTTTTCCCGAACGCAGTGGAATTTTATACTGACGGATCAAAAACGATAGATCCCTCTTCGTCTTCGCTGGGCATATTTTGCGATCGATTGAACATCTCTTGCAATATGCGGATGCCCGAAGTTTTTAATAATTTTTCGGTAGAAACTCTGGCCATTCTTAAGTGCATTGATCTAATCGGAATCCTCTGTTATCTTTTCAGATTCTAAAAGTGTTCTAATTGCCTTAATTAGTCATAAAAATAATTATTCGTCAGATATCTTCGCATTAGAGAAAAGATCCTCCATGCGGCGAATTCCAATATAATTATCAAGCTATGTTGGATTCCAGGTTATGCAGGTATTCCAGGCAATGAAACCGCAGACCAACTAGTCAAAGAAGGTCATAGCCTAAATATAATTTCTGTTAATATCAGTTATCCCGTTCTCTATCCAAAAATCAAAAACACGATGTTTTCCCGATGGCAATCACTTTGGTCAGATCCCCTCCTCCCTTCCGGGAAAAAGTTCAGATCCATAGAAAACAAAATGAATGAAATAAAAAGAAAACAATTTAAACGGTAAATAAAATTTAAAAAAAAACTAAAAAATAAATAAATAAAATAAAAAAGAAAAGAAAAAAAAAATAAAAAGGCGAAGAAAAAGAAAAGTTAAGGGGCATGGAGTTGTAAACTGTTCGGTTAATATTAGTGTAATAAATCTAATAAAAGGTTTCGCAATTATAAAAGTTCCCAAGATCCTAGTACAATCCTTTGTAATAGTTCGCCTCAAATCTTTACTGTAATCATCAAGTAACAAGAATCGTCAAAACTAATAGTCGGTGATAGGCTCAAGAAGGCGAAAACATACAGAGTTAAAATAATCCTGCAAGAAAGAAAGAATAGTACAGTAATACATTGTAAATTTGACGACGCCGTAGCGATGTGGATAAGATGAATAACTTCACCGCAGAGTCCCGGGTTCGATCCCCAGCGTAAACAATGGTTTGCGTTCTTGATGGAATCTAGGCAACACACGAGACGAGTTCGGTAATTATAGGAAGAGGTAACTATAATTTATCATGCACATCTATAGGGGTAAATGTAAAACTCGGTCAAGTGTGTGCGGGTTGGCACGCACTATAAAGATCTCTTTAAGAGTTAATCAATAAAGATTGGTAAAGAGGAAATTATCTGATACCCTACCTATCAGCGTCGATGGCAGAGGCTCGCTCGACGTTAAAACATAGTCGGTGATAACCCTACACGGCAGAAATAGGCCGACTATAAATAAGTATAATTAATTGTAAATTGCCACGTATAATACGAGCTTAAATTGTATATAGAATGGAAGAAAAATTAGAGGCCTATCGAGCAAGAAAAAACCGTGAAGCATTAATAAAAAATTACAAAGATAAAATATTCGGATTTTTTAAGAAAAATAAAGATGATAAGGAAAGCGAACTTTTAGTGAGTCATTATTTTCATGGTATCTAAATAAAATGCTTTAAATTGTAATAAATTTTCTTTTAGTCAACAGAACATAAACCGGTGCTTACTCACAATGATACAGATAATGAGGATGAGACATCTAGTAATGCAACATCTTGCGATTATGAATTAGAAACACCAGCAGATAAATTCACTTACCTACGCTGGATTTATTATGCTTTATGTTTCATTCTATGGGCATCTCTTTACGCAATTTTCATTAAACTCGAGTTTGGAATTGTATATTTAATTGTATCAGGAATAGTGTTTATGTGTATTAATACGAGGACAAGAAAAAAATTAGATAACGAAGTAAGTGCTTATTCAGTGTTTAATAAGAATTGTGAAAGTATTGACGGAACTTTGAAAGCGGAACAATTGGAAGGACAGTTGATTTATGGCAGATTAACTTGATATTTATTAATTTTAACTAAATATAAAATATATACTTTATAACGGTTAATGAATGTTAAAATTCTGTGGTGAACAAATTGCAAAAGATGAAAAACAATAACATCTGAATGAAAACAGTTTCTATTTCATACTGGTCTTTGAAAATTGATGTAGTACTATCGACTAGAGCTGCTGTAAATTGATTCAACTGAATAAACATTTAATTAGAGATATTTAACTAACCTTACCAGTGAAATAACCCTACACGAGTAAACGAAATAGACCGATGTTTCGAAATTGCTCAGTGCGGACCCGATTTCCAGAAGGATTTTGAAGTAGCTCGACTGAAATATATTAGACTCTGCGCATATCGATTAAACCTTCCACAGATGCCATATTGAATTCAGTCGTGCTTCGATAATTTAAATCAGCCTGGGCGTACACAGGGAGGGACAAGAGGGGACAGATCCCGCCGTTATTCTCTTCTCCATGAAAGTATTCAGAGTACTATAACAGCACTTCATGACAAACGGCTGCCCACTTTGATCTACAAGCTGAGTATGCCCATGTAAATCAATAGAAAACATATCAGTATTTAATATTAATGACTGCCTGAATTTTTTTTTAAATTTATATCTTTTAACTTTTAAATTTGACAATATTTTATTGTGCCTCAAATGATAAAACGTCTCAATGCAATGATTACCAGACTTACCGCTTAGAACCGGCGCGCCTGTATTTCGTTTCAGATTATGCAAAAATGAAAATACAATATCGAAAAGAAAAACTATATATTGTAAATATTATACTTTTGGTTTTAATTGTAACAATATCATGGGTCTGATTAAAACAGTATATACATTTATAAAAAATATTCGTGTTTTCTTTAATCACAATTGCGGTTTTTTAACTATTAATTGCTGTTTATAATTAAAAATGTGTATACTGAATTAAGACTAGATTAACAATTCGAAAATGAGTATAAAATTATTTCGTTCCGTTGGAGTCAGGACTTGTGGCCTAGTCTAGATGCGTTTCCTCCTATCAACGTCGCTTAAATCTATTTTGGACAGCAATACACGCTATTTAAATTTTAAACATTTAAAAAAAAAGCAATGGTACAGGATGTTCGGATCATTTGTACACTCAGCGAGTACACTGATCATTTGTACACTGATCCGAGACCAGGCGAGCGTGATAGTGTACTTGGTTTTCTTTTCTCGTCTCTTTTCGTGCTGTCTGGCTACGGCCTCGGAGCGCTCGGGTTAGTAGTGGTCTCTAGCAAGAGTCAAAGGAGGCGAGATAGCTAGTTAGGGCTTTCCCGAGGGCGTAAATAGCGCACTCGCGAAACTTTCGTACTACCAGCACACGCCCCTTCTTGCTCTGTCGTATTATAAAACATATGTTTAATTATTTCGAGTATTTCCATTTTGTGATTGTACTTTGAGTAAGAAATTTTATATATATATACAAGTTATGTACATAAAACTATTATATGTATATATCTCGCGTACGTCTATACGAGAGAACAAGAGAGCCAAAACGAGGGTCGCGTCCGAGAGTGTACACACTACTCTGTCCTCTAGCATCGGAAGGTCTCGCGCTCGTGTCGTCTCGGCGAGTGTGTAACTGCTAGCATAAATGTGTAATAACATCCTCGTTATCAGAAGCACTATTACCGCTAATGTATGAAACCACCGACTAAGCATTCAGAGTCACTATTGAATATATTTATTTAGTTGAAAATCAATTATACTGCAGGTATCAAGGACTCTGATAGATATTGTATTGAATGAAGGAGCGGGAGGTAAGATAGAGAATATAAAAGTGGGAGTGTTGATGGTATCAGATAATGTCCCATTGGAAGCATGTTGGAAATGTGGAATAGATGTAAGGGAAGAAAGGAATGAGCTATCGCGAGAGGAAAAAGGGAAATGTGGAATAGATGTAAGGGAAGAAAGGAATGTGCTATCGCGAGAGGAAAAAGAAGTGTATGTGTGGAAAAGGATGAGAAAAAAAGAATATAAGCCGAAACTTGAGGCAGTATGCTGGGAGGACGTGAATGGAATGGATAAATTAATGGATATGGTAAAAAGCTATTTAAAGAAAATACGGGTAGCGGGTAAAAGAGAAGATAAAAATTGCGAAAAGGGTTACGGAGAACAGTGGAAAAGTTAAAAGTTGAAAATTTTGAGGAAAGGAAGACACGGAGAAAAACAATGGAAGGAATATGAGATGGCGAAAGAGGGATGAAAGAATGAAGAAAAGCGATATAGAACAGAAAAGGAAGAAGAGTTGATAATCAGTCGAATCAAAAGGAGAAATATGGAAATATTTAAGGAAAACGGAAAGTGGAAAGTGAAGAGAATTAAATTATGGCAAAAATTGTATGGAAAGTGTAGGGTGTGATGACGTAAGAGAGGGGGAGAAGGTAAGGTGTGAAACGAATGAATAGGATGAAAAAATATTGAGACTACGGAAGACAAAGTGAAAGAAAAAATTAAAAGGATAAAGTGTGGAGGAACATCTGGTCCAGATAGTGTGCCTGTGGAAGTGCCGAAATTAAGACGGAATAGAAGCGCTAACAAGGTGTATGAATAAGATATGGAAAGAGAAGGAGGAGGTGCCAGATGGTTGGAAAAAAGGAGAAATGATTCCAGTGTACAAAGAGGAAATAGAATGGATGTAAAAAGTTATAGGCGTATAACGATAACGAATGGAGTGTATAGATTGTATGCAAACATAGTAAATAGATTTTCGAAAAAGAGATGAAAGAAGAAAAAGAAATATTGTCGAGTACGCAGACAGGTTTTGTTGAGGAAAACCGTACAGTGAATAATATGGTGACGCTAAATTACATTATTAATCAGGAAATACGAGAAGGAAGGAGACTGTAGTTGTTGTTTCTGGACCTAACATCTACGTTCGACAAGTTAGAGAGAATGTTCATGGAAGAGGGTGAATAAGGTTGTAATAAAGTATGTGGATGAATGTTAAACGATTGTATGAGGGCGCAGGGTACGGGCAAGAGTTTGAAGTAATGTGTTAGGATGGTTTAATGTGAATGGAGGAGTGAAACAGGGTTGTCCCCTTAGTGCAAGCATATTTATTATATACTTGTCTGACTTAGAATCGACGTTAAAGAAAGGACAAGGTGGTGGAGTGGTGTTAGGAAACGAGAAGACATAGTCTCTAAGCTATGCGGATGACATCGTGAGTAATGTAGAGAGAAAATGAAAGAGATGATAAGATTAAATAGATATATGGAAAAAACGGGACTTGTGAATGTGGAAAAATCGAAAATAATGGTATGTGAGAAAAGGGGCAGAGAAAGTAAAATAAATTGGTTTCAAATGAATAATGAGAAGTTTGAATGTGTAAAATGTTTTAAGTACTTGGGATATATGATAAGTAGGAATGGGGGAGCAAAAGAACATGCGAACATGATTGTGAGAAAGGCACGGGTAATAGCTGACCGGTTAATGAATGTGTGGAAGGGGAAGTTTCGTGGCTGAAAACGAGGTTGATGGTGCTAAAGGTGTGTATAAGAAATATTATGCTTTATGGGGAGGAAGTATGGGCGGTGAAAGAAAGAGTAGAAATAGAAAGGATGAGTGCGAAATACATGAAAAGGTTTTTGGGGTTGGATAAATGGACTTCTAACGAATTTGTTGTTCAAGAGCTAAATGAGTATAAGTGCTATGTAAAAGAAGCTGGTGAAATATTAAAGTAAGGTAATGATTGGTGAGCATGATAGGAAAGCGGTGTATGAATTGTCAAAGAAGAGAAGCGAAAAAGACGATATGGGCAATGGATGGGCGAAGGACCTAGAAAAGTTGTATGAAAGGCGTGGATGGTCAATGAGCGAATGGAAGAAAGGATAATGGAGAGAGAGAGAACTATGAAAGAGTGGTGGAAAGGATAATGAGGGATGTTGAAGTACAAGACAGGAATGAGAAAAAATATATAATAGGAGATACAAGGATGTAATGGTTGTAGGTGATATCCCAGGGTATTTAAAATCGGAATTAGGTATGATTGAAAAAAGAATGATTGCATGGTTTAGATGTGGGAATGAGGAAATGGGTAATAAATATTGGCTGGAAGAATATGATAGAAGTTGTAGATATGTGCCATAGGGGAAGAATCATGGGTACATTGGATGAATGAATGTCGTGTAAGTAGAATGAATCTCGTGAGTGTGTATACAGTGAGAATTGGACTGCATGTTTGGAGTAAGAAAGAAGGGGATATAATTAATGACATGGATAATGAGGGAGATAGAGAGAAGGAAGTAGAGGAAGTCTTCTTGCTGCGCACCAGTTCGTGTGTTTTGTACGGAATATAGATTTGTTTTCGTTATATTTCAAAATCTATTTGCGATTCTCTTTTTTCTTTTATTTTTTTTTTCTTTCTTAAATGATTTTGTTTTGTTAATATTTCTTTTTCTATAATATATATCATTTTTTTTTGTTTAATATACCAATAGAGGTTGCTATGTATCTACTATAAGCGTTTAATACCATCCTCCTTATCAGAAGCATCATTACCGCCAATGTATGAAACCATCGACTAAGCATGCAGAGTCACTATTGAATATATTTATTTAGCTAATCAATTATATTGCAGGTATAAAATTTGTACGTAAAAAAATTTAAGACACCCATTGTGAGAGAGTAGAGAAGAAAGCATTATTGTAGAATCCTAATCATTGAGTAGACGGGCCTAACAACCAAGCCATTATCGTTTTCCAAACCGTATTCAAAACGTAATGTAATAGGCTTACTACAGATGTCAAAATGATTGAAACAACGAGTTTATAGTTAACTACTAGTTATCTTAAAGCTAGCTAAAAATAATGTTATCTACTAATTGACAAACGAGTAATACTTTTCAAATTACGTATTTAATTTTATTACACAGATTATGTTTTTAATCAGAAAGCTGCCTAACAGAACTCTTACAAAAAAAAAACCTACAAACATATGCGTTACTTTAAATGGCCAATATGCTTATTTAATTGTCAGATTCTGATCTGAATTATTTTACATTATTTAATCTCATAAATCTGTACTCCGCTATTCTCATAGAATTATAGAAGACGTTAAGCTATGGTGGCAATAAATGTTTTCATTCACGTCATAGGAGATAACAAAAGTTATTTTCAAACGTAGGGTTTAAACATGTTTTGAGACGTTAATATAATTCACTTATGAAATTCTATATTGCAAGTGTTAGTTTGTTTTATATTTAAGCTCATCATTTAGAGATATATGACAGGGTTGTTTCATTAATTTCCGCATCCTAACATAAAGTTTAAGCCCTGAGATTGCAGGAAAAAGTAATTTATGCCTAAGATTTGACACAGTTCAATCATTATCTTGAGCCCCTAATCATCTTTAGCAAAAAAAAAATCGTAAAAAGTAAGAAAAAATTTTCTAATAAATTATGAGTAATCATATTAAACATTTCTATAATAAAACTTACGAAATAAAATTAAAACATTAAATAATCGTAAATAAATAAAATTATATACGGAATTATGTGATGTTACTTAAAAATAGGAACAAATACTTATGACATATAGATATTTTTATACACATATTGGAATAATTTAAATAAGTCAATATTCGAAGATTATTTAGAGATCAAAATTAGGATTCAATTATGTTTAAAATAATAAAGCAAAACGTACATATAATTAAATTACATACACAATAATTAATAAATTGTTCTTAATCATTAGATTTAATTTTTGTTTAAAGTATAATTATTTAGGACTATCTATAGAACTAATAAAAATATTTTTTTGTTCGAATGTAAAGAAATTTTATCATCTCAATAAGTGTGCAATGCTATAAATTTTATTATCAAGATTTTACCTAGTTTCAAGAATTACGTTCAACATCTGTACTATTTCCAATAATCCGTTCTTGCGCTGGTGTCGCAGGCATCGGTTCGCGCTGGATTCTCAAATTTTGCATTCGTGCAGTTGGTAACAATATAATTAATGCCAAAGCCATTAGGACATGCCAAGCGCTATGTGTGTATTTATAATTGCCTTTCGTCTGTGCGACTGTATAAATGAGGAGTGCGACAGTAACAACAATCATGCCCACTGGTAGATTTATGCATAGATATCGTTTAGTGGGTTTATCAAATTTGCGATCTCGATACCATCTCACTACCCAACTGATGAATACGAGCAATCCACCACTCAATACAGGCAATAAAAATGCCAATAATGATTGTTTATTCGCTGTCGTTAAATTTGCAATTATTACCTGTTGATGAAATAATAAAATCTCAAAATTTGCCGCGTATAATTAAACACAAAATATGTATGTAATTAAAAACAAATAATTAAACAAAAATATGTATAGGTCAGGCCACCCGTTCTTTCATATACAGGAAGCCAAAGGAGTTACTATTGCTACAATGCAAAGGTTGATCTATTTAGTTTTTACAGAGCCACCTCAAAAACTCGTCTAGCCAAATCCACTAGTTGTTAATTGTAATAACCGTTTACCACAGAAAGTCATAAAAGGCAAAGGCGTACTACAAACGCTTTTTTATTTTATTTTGCCGTCCTTAGTATGGTTTCTGTTCGACAACATTAAAATAGTATACTTCAAGTGTATCCAAACGCCTCAAAAAATATTAAATATTTGCTTGTATAACTTTTGTCATATCTACGACTATTAAGCCATTACACGTGTTTGTATATTAAATTTAGATCAGTATTTCTTAACCATCGCGAAGAAATCCACAAGAAATTTAAACTTTAATAAATATGAAAACAATGAACATAAATTCAAACAACCGCAATGTACACTTTATATATATTTGTTTCATAATGTTTTGTATATAACGTATATGTAAATTCAATTACTACTAAAATAAAAATTCATTATAAGAATTTTTTTGTCCATGAAAAAATCTAAGCTGGCCTCTGTATAATTTTCCAAAATTTTAGCGGTTCGTCCTAAAATCAAGGTTGAGAAACACTGATCTGACCATGGATAATTTTTAAGATGTTATAGTCTATATCTTTGAAAGAATTAAAATTAGATCTTTCATCTTTTGTATAGTTTTAAAGAAAATTACAAAAGCTATCATTATAAAAAAATATACATACAAGGTTTATACATAGTGCAATAAAATTACAAAACAATAAATACAAAATAAAACAACAAATGAATAGTAGGCCTACAAATGGATACACTTGGAATAAAACGCTTTTATGTCATATTTCATACGTCATCCACATCCCGCAGCTAAGAGTTTTATATGAAAATTGACGTGTCTTTAATATTTTCCCCGTTAATAGATTTGTAAAAGTGGGCGCCGTAGCGTATTAGTAAGATCCATGACTACCAATCCAGAGGTCTGCGGTTCGAGCCTCAGCTTGGCAGAGACTTTATCACATGGTCACTTAGGAATGGAACAGAGTGACATATCGTGCACATGTATAGGGCTAGATGGTGTAATACTTCGGTCCAGTGTGTGAAGGTGTTCCTGCACGAGTTAATCAGTAAAGGTTGGTGCGCGGCAAAATTATCCGGCATCCTTCCTGCCGGATGTGGTGCGTTAGAACTTTACAGATTGAAATAGGCCTACAGTCAAAAATATATAAACAAGATTTGTAAATTGAAATATTCAATAATTAACATTTTATAATACTTTCATTTTATTTTGTGTACATTGTAAAATAAATACCTTAATTTTAAGCCTAATTTGTGATAAATGGGTTTCTCCCGTTTACTATATATAAATACATGTATAGCATACTATCGGATAAGAAACAAATCAATGTATACCATATTTTCGGAAGAATGAAGTAAAAAATATCTTTTATTACAAATATCTTACCGCTCCTCCAACGTGACAAAGATGAGTAGCCAATTGCGGCAAAAAAGCAATACCAATCAATGTCATCCAGATCGCGAGTAATGCGCAATAAAAATCGGCGAATTGAAGAACTTCTATTGGCAGGACACAGAAACTAGCAATATTTTCACCAGCATCACATGCATGGTAAAATACAGATGAAAGAAATGCACATAGATAGATAAAGCTTTCAACGTAGTACCATCGCATATAAGCGATCACAACTCCCGCCAGAAATGCAATATTACTCAAAATTAGAAGCAACATTTCCATTATAATAGTCGCATACGAATTCGCTAGAGATGCATCTGAACAGTCCCAACCTACAATAATAATTAAAATGTTATGTGTGAATATATGAATCGTTTTACTTGCATTTGACTTAGAATTAAAAATTTTAACTATAAACACAAAACATACATATACATTACGGTATATAAATTTAGGTATTAAAGAATTAAAATCAAGCAATTAAAAATATTTTATAATCATATAAGATATATAAAAATATTCAAACGCGAAGGATGACGTTTATTCAAATAAACGGGATCCTTCATTCTTGTGGTGCACCTTGCTACAAAAAAGTAGACGTGATGGCTGAGTTACAGTTGTATAACTCTCCAAGTGGATATGAGGAAATGTAAAATTAAAGTAGCTCCCCTTCAGCCGCACTTACCAGCTGTTTGGTTAAAATCCCCATATTATGAATAAAACTCAAAGAGAAAGGGCTTTAATGTCTTGTGGTTTGTTGCTCCCTGACCAAGGTAGCTGCCAGAAACACATCAAATAAAGGGTGCCATGTATCCACCGATTCACCGGATTTCCCCAGCCAACCATAAAAAACAACTACTTGCCGCAAGTTTAAATAAACGCCTGCCATTGATAGCGCTTCGACGACAGGCGTCTTGGAAATTGCCAAACATAAAAGGAAGGGGAGTAAACAATTTCCTAGGCTTCATTCCGGAAATCGGTCCCACTATTACCGGACACAAAATATTAATAAACAAGTAGTAGATTACCTAAGAGGAACAAGGGGCACGTATCAATTATTGTAGAAATAAGAGCTAAATGATTCTTCTGTATAGAGTAAACAGCAAATATAACCTCAAAATTATACAAATCTTCGATCTAACAGCTAATAAAACATTTTAAGAAAATGTAAAGATGCGCTAACAGAAATGCAATCCCATTATACATTTTTAATAGGTAAGTTTAATGCAAAAGTAGATAAGAAGAAATATAATGCAGAGTTGGAAAATCTTCAGCAAAGCGCCTTTTGGAAAATGGACCGGCGCCTAGATTCTTAGGCGTTTGATTATATACCTATAAATAAGGATGTTAGAGACATAATTACCGAATTTTCAATGTACCAGGTTTGGCATTTGTGTTATATTCTTTTGAACAAATTATACTACAGGATTTTAATCAATTTGTTTAACAGCTTTGAAAATGAGAAATCCGAAAATACTATTACAGGGTGTGAGTTTTCATATAGAGATTGATTAAAACGTTTCAGTCAATTATTTATATCTAAAATTTATTGGCCTAAAAAAATATTTTTAGAAAAATCTTCGTTTTAACGTTTTTCAAACTAAACAGAAAAAATATTTGAGATAATTTTAATCAATAAATATTTTAGATATTTATAATTATATCAATTTCTAACGTTTTTCTTAAATGCTTAAAATCTTTTTTATCGCTTCTTTATATATGTATATATTATTATCTACTTTTAGTAATAAACGGAGATGTTCTTTAGTGTTGTTATTACAGAGTTAGCATGCTTAAGTTACGACAAAAAAGCTGCGTTTTGACAAGGCTGCGTCATGCTTTAAATCCAAGCATGCTAATAAGAAATATTCCCTTTAAATAATACATAGTGATGGGGTAATTTTTAATTTTACACATCTCTATAAAATATTCATATCATTTTTATTCATTATGTTTATACTTAAATTAACAATATTTTTTTATAAATATAACTAAAAATTCGTTTTATCATTCTTTACTACGCGAACCTGGTCGGAACGAAGAAGTTACTTTTACAATTTGGAGAACATCAAGCAAACCTCACCACATCAATTTTAATTATGTACGACTACTGTACATTAATAAATCCAAAAAACTGAACCCAAAATAAGTTCCTAATATTAGCATTAAATAACAAACAAATTATCAAACAAAATACAGAATGCACATAACAAAAACAAATTTTAATAATAGTTTATAGTAGCACCACGTTTTACCTCTGTAAAAGTTGCTGCACAGACAAGAAGAAAAAGCAAATCCCTCGGATACGACAATAACACACTTGCCATTATCGCCACATTCCTTGTTCACGCACGGAAAAGAAGTGATATCAAATAGAGCGCTACTATTGCAATTTAAAGTGTGGTTTACTTCCTGTGGACGTTGACTATACCGACAAGCTCCCATGCAGCCATCACAATGTTTCTTTGGACATTCGGATACGTTATTCGTAAGCACAAGCTTCTGGCACATGTGCAAACAAAGATCACATTTGGTAGTATTTTTTGGACTATCAGTAGATTGAATCGTATAGCACGAAGCTCGACACTCTGCATTACACGAATCAAATGCTTCAGTGCATGCCGTAGGACATGCACAACGTTCACAAGGTGAGCAGAACAGTTTCAACGATAAATACCTATATAATATATATCTAATGTAACAGTATAACGTTCTTAGCTTAAAACTAAGCAGGTTTTATTAAATGTCTGTAAATTATTAAACTAATATGTTAAATTTATTATAAAAATAAATAATTAAATTTATAGTTAATTTTTTAAGTAGAGAGGGAACTAAATTCGATAATTTGGTTGTAGTAATATTTTTATGAATAATTATCTTAAAAAACGATGGGTTTAAAATGGATGGACCATTTCTAGCAAAATGGATGGACCTTTTTCCATGAACAAAAACTTGAGCAGAAAAAGAGGTCAAGTTAAGTTCTTCTTCCTTAATTCGCCATTAAATCGTCCCACATTGAAATTTTATAATCGGTGTGTAAACATCTCATTAAACCTTAATCCATAAAAAAAGCTGGGTTTAGGGAGGCGGAGGTTAATTCGATTTGATCTTTCTTATTAATCTATTAAACTTTAAAAGAAAATCAGACCTACGAAACCTTTTCTCAGGACAAAAACTTGCAGATTCATTGATTTGTTCATCTTGTCTGCATACAAATCCGACTCGACCCGAAACAACCAATACATTAACCCGACAAAACCAGTTTGTGCAAATTATTAACCCACCTCAAATCAGACTAAACTCAAGCCGACTTCCGACCAAGTCCCGACTTCGGATCGGGTCGGGTTCGGATGCAATTTGCATCCAAACATAATATATGAAATATAAAAATGGTACCTAAAGAAGATAAATATGTGGTACATGAAAGAAAAAAATAATAAAATAGGGACTACACTTGCAACTTATGTATATAAACTATTTCATTAAAAACAAAACCTCCCAATAGTTTTTACTGCAAAAGTATTATCTTTTAGAATCGAACAATATAATACAATATCAAAGTATCGCAACGCCTCGCTTATCACAACGTTACTCTACCTGACCGGTAGCTGTTAAAAATTGTCTTAATTTATTTATGTCTTACCATGTACCAATTGATGGAAATGGCACAATTCCACTAGCTGTTTTGTTTGTTACATTTAAAACTAATGTAGTATTGAATTCCGCACCGGTGGATGTAATACAACGATTAGACTGCACAGGCATAGCCAGAATGTCTCGACTCAAACAAGCTACAATTGTATTCTCCGGAGGTTCTGGAACCATCTAAAATAGAAACGATAATTCGACTCTACCTCTTTACTTTTTTGTTACGTAAGATTAACAATTTGACAGTCTAACTGATACGTTAATTTAATCCTCGAGGCCTAACCCTATTTTTTAACAATTTCTCTTTAAACAAATCACTTTACTGAAATATTTATAGCACGTTTATGTAAAATTTGTTTTCTAAACATTTTTAAAATCAATATATAGGAAAAAGTTGCTCATATAGGAACCGCAATAAAAATGTTTTGTTAATTTTGTCCGAAATATGTCACAAATATTCGATATTCTATTAATTACACCGAATTAGTGCCTCAGTGCCCTTATTCACTTAATTTATGACCTTCCATATCTTCTTCACATATCTTCGAAGAACTTCCATGCCTTCTCGAATTTCACACAAAAAATGCGCGAACAGCAATTTACATCATCTATGAAGCTGTTAAAATCTTCAAAAACCATCTTTTGATATACCGGGTGGGGCCTTATAAAGTGGGTACGGAGGTTGACCAAGAACATTCGTTAAATTTTTCGCTAAAACTTCAGTCACAATTAACGCTTAAAGGTGGGAGAGGATTACCTTGATTTTTGAGTCTGACGTGGTTTCTTTCGTTTAAACTCATTTTGCCCTCTCCATTCTGTACCCTGAGTTGTTTCATATCTAATTTGTAAATCAATGTCTCGTCTCCCAGAATAATGCATTTCATGAATCTAAGATCGGACTAAATCGATAGAACAGGTCTTTAGCAATTTCTTTCCGATGTACCTTTTGGAAAAAAATCAGCTCTTCATGCCCAAATTATCAACAATACTAGTATGAACGGTATCAAATGAAACTTTAAGGTTCAGGCCTCAACAAACTTACATGCCGATTTTCCATCAAGATTTCTTTCATTTAGTTGATGTTTTCATAGGTTGAAGACATTGATTGAAAGACGAGCGAAGTGAAGGTGTGCTACTTTCTAATTCAGAAATTAATTTTCTATCTAGTTTCCGAATTAACTAGAATCGCTTGTAGTTTCGTGACGAAATTTTCAAAGGTTTTTAATTGTGATTTAATACTTCCTCTTTTTCTACGTAATAAATCGGCTAATTTGGTATAAACTGAATTTTAAAATCTAAATAAATGTTTAATTTAATTGTTTACGAAATTCGAAATAAATCTACGAAGTGTGAAATAAAAAGCTCTGCTCAATCTAAGAATCTAGGTCTATGTTACATCTTCACACATTTCTCGACTTCTTTAAATGCTTTGTAACAGTTGTACGCTTGAATTTTGGATAAAACTGATCCACCATAACACAAAATTTCAGGCAAACTCTTTGCTCAATATTATTATTCATGATAAGGAAACAAAATTAAGATTATCTCAGGGGCTTTTTAAATAGATATTCCGGATACTTATCTGATAGAATGTATATGACCGATGTGACAGTCAAAAAGATCAAAAATATTTGTAAAATATCTCACCTGAAGGAACTTTCCATTGGCATCTCTCTCAACTCTTGGCTTAAATGCCAGTACCATTTGCAATGCTCCACCCACGTCGAGAAGGCTTCCTATGTCAAACTGTAATACACTTACTTCGTTTTCACCTGTCATATTCATCGTAATCGGTATCGAACCATCTGCTAACGGTCTCTGCTCGAACGTGTAAAAAAAACTTTCCGAACCCATCATTTTCGATAACGAATAAATTTTATATTTCATTCTTTCCAAATTCGTACCAAAATAATAATATTTTGTGATGTAATTAGGATATGTAAGAGTGGAAACATTAAACGGTAAAACAGTTACATTCTTGATTTCAAAACTCAACAAACCATCATCAACTTCTGTCAAATTCGTACTTTTAAATTGATAAACAATATAACAAGCAGTTGCTTCGAATAAACGTATTATTTTTGTAAAACGAGTATTATTTTTTGGTACATTGTATGTTCTTGTACTGGCATCACCTATCACAGGTAATTTCTTATAGTTGACTAATATTTCCAACTTTTCGCAATTTTTACAAAACTGAATATCAAATATACTTAACTCTATTTGATCTAAATTATTTGGTGGTACGAGCAATTTATAGACCACATTAGTTTGTAATGTACTAACTTGTGCCTCTATTTTCTGTTCTACTAAGAAAATTTTAATATTTGTTGGTTTTACATAAAGATAAGCATCTATATACGTTTGGCATAAACTTTCAAAACCTGAAATATAAATTCGTAAATAAATTTAAATTGAATAGTGATAAACTCCAAAAATTATCTAGTAAATAGTTCAATCCGCTCAATGCATGAATTATATACAACAATTGACCTTTATTAAGTGGCATGAGTTTTACCAGTAACATTGTTAATGGTGTCGGTATAATAGACTGCTGCCCGTTATATTAAATTAATATTATATATTTAACAACCTTTATTGGCATCATTACAATACAATATAAACATAACATCAATTGAATCCATATAAAAGAACAGTATAATCATAACAAAAACATTGAAAAATCGAAACAATTTTTCTCCATATATCACGTCTGAACAGATGCAGGAAAAAGGAAAAACAAAAGAAAATTTAAATCCCCCCCCCCCCCCCCCCCGCGCCAAAGAAGAAATAAGGAATTTTCCCCTTACTTTATTTCTCTCCCTTAGTTCCCTTCCTTCTTTCCTCAATAATTCATTCCGTTATCGCTATACGTTTTATTTCTCCACTCAAACACATTCTTATATTCCCTGCCAAACGTCCTTTCTTCCTTACTCCAAATCATTCGTCCGTATCTCGATTTCATGACCAGCTTCATCCATTAAATTGAGATTTCATTTAAAGCATTCATTTTCTCACATCATCTTTCCATAGACCACCACTCTATTCTTTCACGTTTAAGATTTTCAGATTTACTTCGTAAAATTTATATAGCTAAAAACACGCAATGAGCTTATTAAAAAACAACATATTTTAAACATTATGTAAGTATGCTTGAAATTCGGGAACATGTATGTAAATATTGTATGTATGAAAGTACAATGAAAATGTAAATATTTATCTTTCCATATATGTACATAATACATATATGTATATGAAAGATATAGGAATCATGAAAACTTTCGATTCCGATGGATAAACACGTTTTGGAGGTCCCTGAGTCCAGAAAAGTAGTTTTTGAAAAATATCTTTGTGTGTATATGTTCCAGCATTTCACCTCATTATTCGACCAATTGAAATAAAGTTTGGTACGAAGATGCACATTATTTTTGTAACCAGATGTTTTATTCATTTTTTTCTAAATACAATATGATGGAAACGTACTATTTTTAATTTAGCCAAAAAGTCAGTTTTTATGCCAATATGGCGAAATTTTGCACACTTATAGTCCTTTGAATTGTACATTTAATGGAATTAATCCCATTTCTCCATCCAGAACACAATGCGTTACCTTAAATATTTCGATTGGCATAAATGTTGGAAAAATTAGAGATCCTCAATTTTGCCAGTGTGAATAATTGAATATATTGAGCCGATTTTGCGCAATAAAACATTTTCAATAAACTTTTTAGTAACACCCTGTACATTTTCATTGTACTTTTTAGTAACACCCTGTACATTTTCATTGTACTTTTTAGTAACACCCTGTACATTTCATATACCAAGTATGAGAAGAGCAAAATTAATAGAGCAAAAAAATATTATTTTCTTTATATAACAAATTTCGAACTATATTTATACTTTGACTAATAAACAGAAAATACGACGAAAATATGTAAAAGCTTTACCTTGTTGTTTAATTTTCTCCTCTCTAGGATCAACGTAAGGATGATGAGCCACTGCAAAATAGGAACCATCAGCTGGACTCGTAAGATTAAAGTATCTTGGCATTTTATTAGGTGCAAAATCCAAATAAAACATTTTTGATTGAGTAGAAAGTATAAAGTGTTTCGGAAAAGTAGAATTGTCCGGGTTTATCACAGGTGGTGCTCCATGTGTTAAGTACAAGGATACCTAAAACACAAAATTTATATAATGCTAAAGGTCATTAAGTATGTAGTGCTTAATAGCCGTTGTGTCCTAAACTTTAAGTTCTAAGTTATTTAATTGCGCAATTTTGTAAGGAATATTTTTACACATTTTTAATGTATTGCAAAATATTTTTTATTGTCCAAATTATTGTTTGAAGTGAATAATTTTTTCCATTTTAATTTTTTGTTTAAAAAAATATATAATAAATGACCCAGGTACTGATCTCTTTGCAATCGCACATTTGTAATTCGAACTAAGATTTACAAAAGTAGGTAAAATACAAACACGCGAAGAAGCAAATTACTTAATTACTCATAATATAATTTTTTTGGATATAACGCTGTTAAAAAAGTTGAAGAAAAAATTTCTGCGACAATTCAGTTTGTATACTAGTTTCAAATCTTTAGGCTAGATAGCAGATGCAGTCAAGAATGTAGCGTCAAATTTCATTTTAGTAATTAAGCGTAATTATGAGGCTTTTTAAAATAAAAGTATAACCAAGAAAACATAAACTACGACTATAATAATTACTATCTATTCAAAAGGAGCTTCAGCATTTAAAACACTTTCAATCTAGTCTCAAACAATTTTTAATGTAAAAACCACGTTCGTCAATTAATATTTAGTTGAAATTGTGTTGCTGTAATTGAAGTAGGTAATTTTGCACGAAATCCATTTCATTCGTACGATAGCAATGAAATAAACAAGAAAGCTAGCAATATTATGTAATGTTACATATTAAACAATACTTAAACATTAATAGATCATTAATGTGAATAATTGTAAAATTTTCAATTATAAAAAATTCCTTGACTTTTAATACCTTAACAGCCCATTTATTAGTCATCTTTTCTAATAATCGGCCGAAATAAACATTCTATATTGTTGTTATGACGATAAATAAAATCTAAAATACATAATTACTTGATATGTTTCATCCCTTCATCAGAACTGTTTCTTTTAAATATGAAGTCAATCACATTGCAATTGGTTTTCTTTTTAGAAACATTTTTATTGTTATATTTTGTACACTTTGAAATAACCAATTTTCATACTTAGAAAATTGTGATATTAATTAATATGTTAATTAAAGTATAAAAATTGTTTTGCACTAGTCCTATTGCATGTATCTGTCGTTCGTGTTTATCATAAGGTACGTACTTTTCAAGTCCTGTACAATGGACTGGTTTGTTTTAATTTTATAAAAGAAACAGTGACAAAGTAATATCTCCAAAAATACCCCAATAAAATCCTTTAAAATGTTAACCAGAAGTAAAAGAAAAATAATCAGAATTATGCGTAAGCCGTTTCTGAACAAAGTTTAAAAAATAGGTGCTTAACAACACTAATCTTGAAAGCTGCGATTTGTAAAAGTGGAGATACCTTACATGAGTTAAATATTTAGTACATTTAAAATATCAACGAAAAATAAATCTCACTTCTTATTGAAGGTATTAAAGCGAAGATAATTAGAATTAATAGATATTTTTTCAATTACACATACATTTTTGTTACATCTTTCTTTCTGATCCAAGTTGGATTCGGCAGCTCTGAATTTAAATGAGACAAACAATACATCACGAGGCACTGTAAAGTGCATCATAACAGTGCTTATATAAGCTTCGTATTTGCTCAAAAACGCAGATCGTGTTTCCGATATTAGTGTTAAATCCTCAAATCCAAAAGCTTTTAAAGTTATTAAAGCAAAAGACATTAGCAATTTTTTCATCTAAAAAAAATTACGCTTCATAAGTTTAACTTTATATTATCTAATAATAGTAATATACTTACATTAATAGATGTCATATAAACCATTCACAAAACTTAGTACTAACTTGATATCATCACTTATGTATAATTTTAAAACTTCCCGGATGTATTTCAGTATACAAACTAATTAACTAATCTAATAAAAAGATACATGTAAATCTTGATTCACAACAAACAACTGTATTAAGTTGCTGATAAAAGACATTTCAACAAAAAGTGCTTCTAATGCTAATGATTTGAGGCATGTTACTTTAAACATGCCTGTTTAAAATATCTCACTTAATTTAAACTGTATAATGTAATAAATCATTCTGTATATATATATAAACATAATTTTGACATGTTTGTAGTTCTATTGTAAATTTATAGGTTCTATTTGTTTGCAGGTTTTATCACGGTTCTTTGATAATATATAGTGGATCCCGAATCCTACAAAGCGAGCAGTAGCCAAACTGCAGTAAATGCGAAATAATACTATTGCTCACCCATTGCATTTATATTTATCTTAATAATGCATATAAACTTGTGTCTCAAAATTTGTATAAAAGGGATTAAATAATTGTAAAATGACTGAGAGAATGAACTGTTGATTATTACAGTACTTTATTTCAGTTTAAAGATTTGTTGATCCATTATAAGGTTTTATTTATTAATGAAATCAAATTAAAGTTGTACTTCCTTATTCTTTTATATTCTTGTTTCTGACAGTCAACAAAAACAAGAAATGTAGATCCACATTAATTCATTTGCTAAAAGGCTGCCTGATGATGATTGTTTTAATCGAAACCGTTTGTAGAATATAAAAGAATAAGTTTATTTTATTAATAACTTTATTTTAAGATAATTATATACTACTTTTAATAAAAATAAATAAAGAATATACCATACAAAAAATGTCTGAACGTTCTAATAGAAAATATTACCTATGACTAAGCCAAATATGTTTACTTGTCTAAATATTTATTGTTTAATATATATTTATTGTCTGTAATAGTTGAATTTAAAACAACATTTTGTAAAAATAGAAACAAATAAATTCTTGTTTTTAATACAAACCTTATCTTTGTTTTCTTGTTAAAGATATAATTTGCCGTACATATGCAAGTGTCAATTATTTGTACAAAGAATTAAATAACTAGGTGATCATGTCCACACGTTCTAACCTTCGAGAAAAAATGCCGAGATAGAATGGCGCGTCGTTATAAAATATGTTCGACCATTCAACACATGTTTGTGCGGCGCAACTAGCTGTCAAAAGAAAAGTTGTAAGTGTTGTACAGGCTAGAGCTAGAAGTGTGACTTAGGAGTGTGTATGGCCAGCTATTGACGTGATTTATATGAAAAAGTAAATACTTCAATTCGACACACATCATAGATGTAAATATGTAAATGTTTAAATGAGCCAAATAGAAGGAAAGTGGACGTCATATTTACAACATTTTCATTAAATATTTGTCACAGCAGCACCAATAGCATGGGCGGCTCAGGTTCCATGAATGGGGCCGGGGCGCATCCTAACTTACAACTATGCTTTATTGATACTATCTATAACATTAACCAATGTTTGGCATAAACCAATAATTCCACAGGCGGGAGGGGGGGCGGCTTGCCTTCACCCCTCCGCGGCACCCGTGGAGCCTCCAATGATCAGTAACAACAAGTGCCAAGCAAATCAATAAAACTTACAAAAACGTGAATGAATTCAGTCAAACGCGGACATGGTCTACTAAGATTAATATCCATTTTGTGTACAAACGGCGGGCTCATTGAACAGCCATGTTGGTATTTTTTATATAATTATAGTTTAGCACAATATATGTTCTATATAAAACATTATGCATTTAAAATTAATAGTTCAACTAGGTATAGCAGCCGTGAGGTTACCAGTGTTTAGAACAAACCAGTTTTTGAGGTTATATCAATTAGTTGACGTGTCTTTTTAACATTGTTCAGGCTGCCATAAATACGCTTTATTGAGGCTGGCATAAAATTCTGTGCGTCAATAGCATGGTTATCAAACTTGTTAAGTATGGCAAACCAAAATTCGTATCAGCGTAGGGTCTGATCTGTGCAAAAACCCAAGCAGATGTTTTTTGAGAATTAGAATAAACAAATTTTTATTTTAATTAAATTATTGACATAAAATAATGCATTGTTTTATTGTATTAAATATGTTTTATTAAAAATGTAAACGACACATATTATAGTAAAAATAAGTATCACTTTACTTAATCGAAGGTTTCGTGTATCAAATCCGGCCTATGAAATCCGTTTATCAAAAAATGATCAATTTAAATTTTTAAATATCCTGATCCTGCCCTACACAAAAGCGCATTCAAGAGCACATTCAAAAGCATAAAGCGCGATTTTGCGAAACTACAAAAGATGCTTAATTTCTATTGCTCCTTCAAATGTGTCAATTTAGTAGCGTCAAAATCAAGCGATTTTGCGACAAAGAAAATAAACTGGTTCTATTTCAATCTGTCAATTCAATAGACGTTTACACTTGTTGCCAAGTTTTTAATGAATATATTTACGATTAACTTCTTTCTAAGTTTGTTTGCATAAAAATAATCTTATTTAAATTAATTCTAAGTTTAATTTTTTATAAATATTTGTTTAATTATTATCTCATAGTTGTATAACTTAATTCCATTCGTTTATTTAAATAAATAATATTTTTTTTAATTTAATTTGTATATTGGATTTTGTTTGTAGTTTGTTTTTTTAACTTAATATAAACATTCTTGAGATTTTAAATAATAAATCATGCTGCCAGTATAAACTATTATAATTCTTATTTAAATTGGCGGAAGAGACCAGCAATTTTTGACTACATATTTCGCACAGTAATACAATGTCTGAATTACATCTAATTTTTACAAAAATATCGATAATTTGTAAACAAACGAAATGTGATATCCGTGACGACGACACACAAATAAATATGAAGAAATAAATTGAAGAAATTGTATTAATAAATAAAATTGTGTCGAATAAGCCAACATCTCTCTCAATTCTGACTAGCAACATACTTGCTTTGCTGCAATAATACGAACCCACTAATAATAAATAACGATACAATTTCGTCGCTAGTCTGAGAACTTCATAGCGATTTTGGGATATAAGTTTGTCACGAAATCGCAAAACGCGATTCTATGATCTAAGCTTTACTCTCATAACTGCTTGAATTAACTAAAACATTTCTTGAATACTTTGCTATTTGCTTAAATCCTAACATTCAGCGTTTATACTTATACAATCCTTGTAAAAATATTTCGTTAGGTGTAAAACATTGTATTACATAAGTGTGACGGTAAACTTAAGTTTATATAGTTTGGAAATTTAGTATTCCTAATAGTACATTTACGCTACGACAATTATAGCGTTGTTCACTTGGATAAACAATTAATCAATCCCACTTGTGAACTTATAAAAATTTTGCCGAGTAGAAATATTACTAACACCTGATAAGCGCTTGTTTCAACGTTTCGCATCTCAGACATGTGTGCGTAATGTCTCTTCTAATGGTATAAAACAGTTTAGCAGTATTGTACCAATGTATTTATTAAAGTCGACTGACTTACTCAATCTAATGTCGCTAATAGCGTGTATTTCACTATTGTACTGTTAATAAATGGTTTCTTAGTTAACGTTGAAAAATGTCAGAACATCTCAAACTTAGCTGTTGATGGCTTTATTGGTCGGAGCTACCAATAAATAAATATAAGTATTTACCATGTTGAAAAATATATATAGCTATGATTGAAAAATATATATAGTTTGGAAATTTAGTATTCCTAGTAGTACATTTACGCTAAGACAATTATAGTGTTGTTCACTTGGATAAACAATTAATCCCACTTGTGAACTTACGTGAGATTAAACATATAAATAAGCGTAATAGCTGAAGGAGAGAAGATACGAGAAAACTTATAGGCGTAAGTATTTTACGTTTCAAGAGATCTGTAAGATGATATTCTTGCAACTTAATACAGACCTCCAGCTGACCACATGTACACCCCAGTCGAATATTGTATTTATTTTTTAACTATAATCTAATTGAATAAAATGGTAATTTGAACTCTGTAAACCATCTCCCCTAAATTTGTTGCCACTGACTAGTGTTAAAAAAATGTTTAGTACTTTATAAACGTACTAATGCTAACTATTTTAATGTTGTTAAAGAAAGGTTAGTGCGGACGGCAAAATATTAAATTCAAAGCCGTGCAAAATACGCCTTTGCCGCATGGCTACATGTGTGCGTTTCTATGAGAATCGGTTGTTACCCTAAACATCTATTAAGCTAATTAAATTTAATTGATGAGTAAAAATCAATCAATCTTTGCTTTATTCAGTACGTGGAAGATTCCAGTATATAGAAGATGAGATGGCGGACCCGGACATAAAATTTTACAATTGTAAATTACCTATTTACATTTCCATCATACATTTAAAGATTTCTGAGAATGAAATTAATAACATCACAACTGTTTTGATACAATGAAAACAGTAACAAAACTAATTTTACATTATCTACTAAATGGAACCTTTTAAGATTATAACCGAATCCACACAATTCCCTACATGCAGCGACTACCAATCTCTAGCCCAGTGAAATAGAAGCAAACCACATTAAATGAATGCGGCCTATGTTATAAAAAATGGAAATAGTATTTGTTTCAAAGAAATTATTATTTGAAAAAAAAACTTTTACAATATATAAAATTATTTAGTATAAAATAAATAAATATAAAACAATACGAATATTTGTATACTAAAACAGTAAAACATAGTAATATAAACTCTAAATATCTGATTATCTAATACAAATATTTTACTAAGTGCGTTTTGTAAAATATAAAAATCAGTCTTAGGAAAGTACATAAAAAATACTTTGTTCAAAATTCCCAAGTTTCCAGCCATTTGAGTCCGTACATTGTCGAATTGACTTCGTTTGAGTGTGGACCACTCATTCCATAAGCAAGCGGAGCAAAAAGAAGAAAACTATAAGATAGTGTAGATAAAGTTAAGCCTAACAAACAGTGTTTCAAAACAAAAGCGTACTGCACGGGTAATAATTTGGGAATTTCTTCCATAAGATAATCCAAAACAATACCTGTAATAAAATTATATATTAGTGTTTTTATAAAAATTTTAAAAATTATGTAATAAGTTTTTTATTTATTTATTTGTTACTATATTTATTAACAAATTTATTTAAGTATAGAAATTTGTATACTTTTATAAAATCTAATAAAATAAAGAACTTTTCATTATAAAAGATTTAAGCTTTATTTATTCACAAATAAATGTGTAGCGCTTGGTTTATAATTATTATCATACTTCTTTGCATCTACCGCTGAAATTATTAAGGCGCTGAAATTATTAATATTTGTACCCGTGAATAAACATCTTACATAGAATATGTAAGAAAATTTGGCTCAATAACTGACATCGTTTACCTTAAACCAAATTTTAAAAAAGAAATTTCTAGCCATGCACATAATGCGTAAGAATAACACCCTCGTAGCCGAATGCTACAATCAGCATAACCTTCGCCTGACTGGGTTCCTGACGAAACTTCTATGAACGTGGCGAACCTTGGTGACACCATTCATTAGATTGACGCTTTAATTCAGGCTCGTAGGCTCGAGCCCACGTCTCATCAATAGCGACAATACACTGCAGAAATGCGTCTTCGTCAGTGCGGTATTTCTCAAGGTGGATATTAGCCAGTGAATACCGGTGCCATTTTGTACCTCAGAGAGTTGATGTGAAACCCAGCGGGAAGCAAATTTCCTCATGTTTAGACTTTACTTCAGTTTGTGTCACACTGTTTGATGACTGAGTCCAACTTCAACCTATAATTCCCGGAGAGTCCATCGACGATTTATGGAAAGGAGACCACTTACGATGTCAACGTCATCTTGAGGAATGACCTTCACTAAACGCTTTGACCCGTCGAGCAACCGTCCTATACGGTAACGCAATCTCGCCACAGGCTTCAGATAATCCTATATAACATTGCGATGTATTTTTTCCACGCGCAACTAGATTTTAATCCACGATCGCTGAGTACTTTTTGTAAATATGATTTAGAGCGATAGAAAGGACACTGTCCACTTCAACGCCACGCAGCAACTACCTCTTCTACTGGATCGAAGGTTTTATATACTCTACATATCTACAGCAACGCCACGTCACCGCTCCGATATCATGTTGGCGCACGCCCGACGTTCTGCGACTTTCTGGGTTATGTTGCCATTACTTTATTTACGGCCCTCGTAGAACCAAAATGTGATGATTGTCGCTAAAACAGAAAATAACTTACCCCGCCTTCAAAAGGTCGCTGGTTTTGAGGTGGAGATTGCGAAGCCTTTTGTTTTCTCGGCTTTTTCAAACCTATTACAAAGCAGGTACTACAAAACTAGTAAAAACAAGTAAAGATATTCAAATAACAAAAGCAACAAAGTTAAAATTGGGCAATGCATTGATATTTCCGAAAGTTATGAACGCCCTAGAAACGTTGACAATGTCCATAGAATATAAAAGGAGAAAGAATGCTTTCGAAATGTAAGTTGACGGCAAAATGATAGGAGTCTCGTGAACAAAATATTGAACAAAATCCCTAATATTCCGAGATTTATAGATAACCTCCGATTGTTAAAAAACATGCACAGAGGATGTCCGCAATATTTTTAGATACTTTAGACATAGCTAAGAGACCTGGTACAATTGAGAAAAAATTATTACAGAAAGATGGCTGCGATGAAGGTTACCAAACCATTAGCTAAGCACATTCCTACGAGAAATTATGGGCAGAAGTGGAGGATATTAAATTAATATTTAAGTCATTTTTAATCCGTTTACTTTAATTTTTATACCAAATATAACAAAATTTAAAAAAAATGTGGAGTATGCAGTAATTCCTAGGTATACATTATAAGCGACAATAATCACGTCATTTTTCCGCATTGAAATGTGATAAAATCTTTTCAATTTTTCTGAACTGTCATTGATTTACTGCAGTGTTTATTATTTTTTAAATATTAATTAACCTACGACAAGAGCTTGTTTATGAGTCAGATAGTTAGTTTGTCAGATAGTTAGTTTGCTAAGCTAGGTTTATTGCGCAGTAAGTGAGATCAGAAAAACAATAATACTCGAAGAACTACTAGCCGAAAAAAGGTAAATAGCAAACGCTATTCAGGCGAATCGTCGAAACGTTAAGTAGATTAGTTAAAAGTCATCATCGGTCTGAATTATATAAGACAGCCAAAATGGGGAGAGCGATAGAAACACAATAAATGCAATCAAGTCATGATGTCACAAGAGTAACAGAACTTGATAGTAAATAAATAGATTATCTCGAGCATTCATGGCTACCTATTTAAAAAGACCAGTAAGAAACAAAGTAACGTTTATTGGTAAAGATAATTTTCTTCATTTTAGTTTAAGTTTCATTTTAGTTTAAGCTTCATGTTACATAAACAGTTTCAAACTTACCGCTAAGCATTGAGCTGAATAATAAAGCGGGAAAGTAATGATGAAAGTACAAAACACGTCCCATAGCCCAGAAAGGAACATAGTGTAATAACCAACCTAGAAATAACCAAGCACAAGCAGATAATTTTCCACCATTAACATCTAAAAATAACGAAATCATAAGCATCGTAATTACATTTTAAATTTGGTTCTATGGCAAAATAGATTTTCATTATCTTAAATAGATTTTTTTTAGATTTTCATACAAAGTTTTAAATATCTAATTTTTAAAATTAAGCATTTTGAGATCAATTGGACAGTTTTTAGTTCCTTATTACCACGTATAGTTGGTAATAACTATACGTGGTAAGAAAGAAGTAAAAACACTTCCAATTGATCTTATCATGAATTACTACAAAGTAATGCTCAATCAATCTATTAAGCAATTTCATTTATATAAATATCTGTTTTTTAACTTCTGTTCTATTAAAAAATAATATGTACCTGAGATAGATTTTATATAACCACGCTGACATCTAATAGAATAAAAACTAAAAACTACCAAAAATATGATCAATAAGATCAAATTTCCCCACCAAATTACCGGATTGCCCAGCAGATAAATGCGGTAATTCGAACCTGAGAAAAATTGACCCTAAAAATAAATACCATGAATTATTTTATGTGTTATTAACGTTGATTGATCCATAATGTACTTCATTATTATGTTTTAATTAACTGCGACCGGTTTAACTTGTATATTAAGGATTATCAGGTTAAAAATTTTCCATAAAAGTATAGCATATGAGAAATTCAAATTAATGGATCAAATTAGATCCTAATTTCTCATATGCTATACTTTTAAGTAAAATTTTTAGCCTGATAATGCTTAATTTATAAGTGAAACCGGTTGCAAAAAATTAAAACAAAATAAGAAAGTACATTTTTTAATAAAACGTTTATTTTATGTGTTAGTAAATATAGTTAAATTGTAAATAAAGAACTTGTTATTTACCCTATAATTAATGGGCCATTGCCAAGGTCTCGAAGTAACTTCGCCTTCTTTAGGCTTGAGTCCTGCATTGCCTTGAAACATTACCAAATGTGATTCGAGAAATCGTTCCAAAAATGTGGGAGCATAAACATCAAAACTTACATTCGGTACTTAAAAACGACAAAAATATAAAAATCTAATAAATATATTTCCATAAATAACATACTTATTTATTTATTTAATGGGAAACCCCCTTGTACAATAGACGATTACAAAAAAATAATAATCAAAAGAAAAATACATTTGGTATGACAGCTCACAAAATAGAAAATATAAAGTAAATGATCCAAAAACAAATAGGGTAAAAATCCATTATAAATTAGAATTCACGAAAACTAAATTACTAGAACTAAGATACGACAGCGGCAATCTTATATAGAAGTCCTAGATAGGTACACCAAAATATAAATAATTATACGAAACGTAGTTGGGTTTTAAAAGTACGTAAATTACAATTTGAAAATGTGAATTTCCCACTCAAGACATTTGCATTTCTTACCATTCTAAACATTGGTAAATAAAAATTATAATCTGATCTACCTAACATTAAACATATGAGTGCAAAGTGTGTTTTTAAAAGCTACTCTATATTCTATGTGATCATACAGAAAGTTGCAGTATCATTATAAAATAAAATTAGTTATTTGTTTGATTAATTTAAGTTATTAAAAATATTTATTTTATATACGGTCTTTATCAAGTGATTATTATATGTCTAATTTTATAATAAACTCATCTTGAAAATGGCTATTTTCACTGAACAGTAACGCGTTTTGACTTACCCAAATCATTGTTAAACTGGTTTGATATTCCTGAATTCAAGTCATTATTAAACCAGATGGGATAGTTGAAACGCATTACAGTAAAGTTAAAAACGCGTCCCCGAATAGATATCTGGAAATCGATTCAAAAAGATGGAGATACTAAGGGAAGGCTTAGATCTAGCAGTATATGTAAAACAAGAGTAAAAGTAAAACTATAAAACTAGAAATAAATTTATTAATAATTGTAAAACATCTTCTTTTACTTACATTTTTCAAACTGATTTTCCTCGACATTCCAAATAGCATTTCGATCGCGAAGATTCGGATTGCATGAAACTTCCTGCTGCTCATAAGCCCATTTCGGTAACTGTCGACCAGAAGCAGTCAATACGCACTGTTGTAAATAGTGAGTCAGTTTAAAACGTGCGCTAACTGCTGTTAATAGCGAAGTAGTTTCATGTCCTATAGCTGCACCTTTTGTATTATCATCTGATAATTGAGATTCTTCAACGCTAACATGTGAAACGTGACTGGGATTTAAAACAGTGAGACCGTCGACTATAGTTATCCGCCAAACATCGTTCGCATCACCAGTACCGTTCTAAAAACATATAAAAAAGATAGATTGACTCAAGCGTTACTTTGTGGTAATCCATGATCAGATATCAATTAGAAGTTATTTTTCTTGGTGATTTATCACGTATAGTTTAATTGATAGATTTTTACTATATAGTTTCAACCCTTTCGGGATATCTTCAGACTTAAGACTATTAATACGTGGGGACATGTGTGGGTTCGTTTGAAGTGGTTATTCTTTTTTTTTTTGAATGGGGTTAGGTGAACCATTTTTGGGGTTACGAGGAATTGGATTTTAATATGTTAGCGATTAACCGGGCGAGAGTCAACGACCAGGAGGTGTCGTGTCGTTACTCTCGTCCACCTGGTCGTTGACTCCCGCCCGGTTAATCGCTAACATCTTGAAGTCCAATACCTCGTAGTCCCAAAAATGGTCACATAACCATATCCTAATAATAGAATAACCACTTCAAACCACAGCTCCCCATGTACTAATAGTCTGTAAGTCTGAAGTTGGCCCGAAAGGGTTGAAACTATATAGTAACAATCAAATCGATACGGGGTAAATCATAAAGAAAAATAATTTGCAATTGATATAAAAGAGATATAGCTTAAATTTTGCAACTTCCTTGCAACTTACTACATGTAGGCTCTTTATAAATATCCTCTGCTGGAATACATGACATAAAGTATAAGTAAGTTAGAACAAAACAGGAATATTCGTGAGCATATTGTACGCAATAAGAACCAACTAAGAATAGTGATACGCAAGATTAACAATAGCACAAATAAGAAAAAAACTATACACGAATTACGATTATAATAGGTTAACAATAAAGTACTGAATATTGAATTGATTTTGAAAAATAAAAGATTTTTCGAAACTTTGTAGTAAAACCCTGTAGATATTATATACCTTGATATTACTCTTGATTCCAATGTGATAAGTATAAAGATTCCATAGATAATATGTTAAAATATAGATAGATATAGATAGATATAGATAGATATAGATAGATATAGATAGATATAGATAGATATAGATAGATATAGA
>WYDF02283712.1:0-16876 GCA_009867245.2 Adranes taylori | reverse complement strand
TTTCTGATACACTGAGTTTACTAATCGAGTGATATAAATTTCTACTTACAATGAAGTTGTCAAGACAGGACACTGACCACCCATCATTTCTAGTTGGTTGCCAGACACAAGGAGTCAAATTATAGCACTCAAGACAATCCAATAATATAGTCTTACGTGAGCAATTAGTCAATAAATTTACGTTAAAGTCACCTGCAAATATTACTACAGTTTCTTCACTAATTACAGTATTCTCTAAAATAGCAGATAGTGTGCTGCAGATTACATCAATAGGAACGTTCGGTGGACAATATATACCAATTAATACAATATTTTGAAAATTTAACTTGAATTCTATATTCTTGAATTCTTGAATTCACAGCATTCCACTTTACGAAGTTGAGCCAGTTAATTAATATCGAGCCAGTTTATCAATCTTGCAAAATCATCAAATTGAATATTTCACATGCTGAATATCATAATAATTACTTTTGTTTTGTTTACCTTTTAGATTATAATAATTTGTAAGGTAAGGATTTTGAACTTATTAAGAACGAATAAAAACATTAGTCAATTAGTTAATTTAAAAAAAATAATGCATGTTAGTAAAATTAATATTGAAGATTCCTTCAGGTATATCCTCGGATGAACAGATCTTTATATACTATATACTGAATATTTATATACTGAATTAAATTGAATTTTCTTATTCTTCTATAATTGATGCCTGATCTAATTATTTTAAGTGGTAGTGAATTATTAAACTATTGGTACGTCCCAAAATAAAATTATTGAATCCTATTTATTTTGATCCATTTAATAGGTAGGTGGGTTAGTTTAAAAGTGACAGTAAAACGAAATAGAAATCTGCTTCGTACGAGCCCGACACATCCATAATGCTAGCTTTAAGACATTCTGCTAATAAATTTACGGATGTTATTTCGCAAATGAATTAAATAATAATCATGAACTAACACTCGTAAAGAATCAGCAGAAAACCAATAATCATAAAATGAGAAAAAAGAACAGTTAGATGCCTCAGTCAGTCAATACAATATGAAAAACTTCGGGGATCTGACGATCCTAATCAGAAAAAAAACTATTAAAGCTAAAAGAATTCATAAACCGTTGTAAAGCAACCAAAAGTTTGTTGCTTCGAGTGTTTTAAAATGGTGAAAATCCAATAAATGTGATTCGCGAAACGCATCGAAAAATATGGGCGCATTTTAGCGGCAATTCCACTGGAAAATCGATTAATACAGATTGGTATTCAACTTCCTCTTTATAAAAAGTTATCACGTGAGCTCCGAGAAACCAACCCAAACCGAGGAATTATTCTCTATAAAAAAAATAATGCAGTTTTTAAAACTTCGTACACAGACAAAAATTAGACTTCTTGCTACAGGAATGTATTTTAAAATCGCAATTTAAGTGGTGTCTCTAGCAAAATAAGTGTATACTGTACAATTGTTAGGAAATTCTATAAATCCTTTAAATCAGTACTGGTCTCTAAGCTTTGTTTATATGACACCGGTTTCACGGATTTGCGTTTTAGCGGCTGCATTCTGACTGGATAAATATGGTGGTACCGCATTCTTGTTCACATGATAAAAATAATATCAGAACAAATGTCGATGAACCGCGGGTGGATGTCCATTTTAGCTATAAGGTATTAAGCTTTATCAACACCCTTATTTTTCAGAATGTCATTGTATGTGTGTAACTGAATACACACTAACTCTGTGTCTGAACCTATTACATCGAATAAATATTGGCCGGGTGGATGGGCATTTCTACTATAAGGTATTAAGCTTATAGCAGAAGGTATTAAGTTTGCTATAAGGTATTAAGCTTAAGCTTATAGCCGCGGTTCATCGACATTTTTTCTGAGCCGGTGACAGATGACAGTTTACATAGCTACGAGGATTGAACTTGACATGTTTCCGGGAAACAATTACCCCTTCTTCAGAAGAACTGAATAAATAGCTAAGTTAATAACAATAAATTGCTTAAAGCAAATAAATAATACCTTTAGCATGTCTATATGCCACTGTGACAAAATTAATGTCTTACATTTTTGTTTTTGAAAAAATGTTATACTATATTATAAAATGTCATAATTTACTATGTACATTTTTACTACTATAGTAGCAAAAGCTACTGAGATGTTTTAGAAATTTTAACTATTTCATGTTTACAATTTGTGTACGCAATGATTGAAACCGTACTAAACCGTTCTTGGTCTTAATTCTTGGTCTAATCGCTCTTAATCTATGTAGAAGGAATTTAATGATTTTAATTTGGATCTTTTTGTTCCAGTGGGTCTATTTTTAGTCTAAAGGACATTTACACTTTTAGTCCATTATAGTACTGTAGTGCTTTATTAATTTATGCTTTGTTGTTGTTTTGTGTTTTGATTACAACTCTTATACTGGTTTGTACATCATCTGTTAATTGCGTTTATTATTGTGTAAGATAGTTTAATATATTTTTAAATTTTTGGCTTATTGATTTGCTAAACTGTGTCAACAATTATATTTTGGTTCAATATTTTTGTATGTGGTATATACTAGTTTTATAAATATTTTAGTTTTCTTTATTTTTATATTTGTATTACTTTTCTTGCATAAGCTGAATTATAGTATTTGCTATTATATTCATTCTCATATTCTTATTAATATGTAAAAAAATTTATTGAATATTGGGGATATCCCGTTAATAAAAAATAAATAAATAATTGATAAAAAGAAAGCCCATAAAATTTAATTGCAAACAAGAGACCATACGGATTATATTACATTCAAATCGTCGCTCACAAAGTAAGAATTTAGCGGTAACATGTTATAGTAACTACATCAAGAAAGTGAATAATTCTATAAATGCAAACCTTAATATTTTTGGAGATTTGTAAATAACAAAAGAAAAACAACAGGGATTCCAAGTAAGATGTTCTTGGATACACAAACCGCCAACAACCGACGTGACATCGCTGAATTATTTAGTAAATATTTCTCTATAGTATATAGCAATAGGACATGGGTATTATCTCAAATGAACTATGCTGGATATCACCTCTATTCTTAAAAAAATGTGCAATGAGATTATGCAAACCAATCTCTCACTTATTCAATGCTACCTTATAACATCAAGTTTTTCCTGCTGTATGGAAGTTTAGGTATATTACACCCATATATAAAAGTGCGACAAAGATAATGTTAAAAACAATCGACAATCCCTAAAGTGCTGGATAAAATAATGGATGAACACCTAGCTTGGAATTGCAAGAAAATGATTATTCCTGAACAACATGGTTTTATTGAATGGGCGGTCCGCTACTACCAATCTTCTAGTATATAAGCAATTTCTAAGTACAGCGTTGGAGAAAGGGATGTAAGTTGACTCAATCGGTACGGACTTTTCCAAGGCGTTTGACCAAATTAATCATGCACTGTTTTGCGATTCATTCAAACACTAACGAATTGGTGCGGCTGCTTCCTAACAGACAGGACTCAATCGCTGAGAATTGGGAATTATGTGTCCAGTCCCGTTATTGTTAGCTCTGGAGTTCCTGAAGGTAGCCATTGTTCTCCGTTGCTATTCAATCTATTCATAAACGACATAAAACATTGTTTCGAATACTTAAAGTTCTTGGCCTTTGCTGATGATGTCACGATACTCTAAATACAAATACATTACAGGACAGATTTAACTTGCAAAAAGACCGGGACAATTTTTTATCATGGACTGATACCCATTCATTGAGCTAGAACCATGAGAAATGTTATGCAATCACCTTCTCTAAAAAACCTAGTACCAGTTTTAACTACAAGTTTGAGGGTAGTAGCATTAAAGAAACCGATACCATTAAGGACTTAGGGGTCTCGTTCGATAAGAAGTTGCTATTTGATGAGCATGTTAACTACATAGTACTTAAAGCTAGAGAAATGATTGGACTGTGAGATCCAATTTGGAATACGCGAGTCTAGTTTGGCCACCATTCTATAACATATATAAGATTAGAATTGAAAAAGTCCAAAACATATTTTTACGACACTGTGCATTTAAATTAAATATCAACTGTAATAATCATAACTATGAGCCTATAAAAAGAATCCTTAAAATAGCTTCTCTGGACCACATCAGGAATATAGCAGATATTTGTTTCATACAGATGTTAATCAATGGATTTATTGACTGTGATACTTAATTAAGCCAAATCAAATAGAAAGTTCCTCAAAGATAATTAAGATTCCATATCGAGTTCCAAGCTACCTACTACGGTAAACATTCCTTTCTTAAGTGGGGTCTCTCAATAATAAACCAATTTGATCTAAATGTCTATTCATCGGCTTCCAAATTTAAAAAAGAAGCTTACGATATAAAGACTTAGCTGTTACAATATATGGTTTTATTAAATAACTTATCATAATTATTGAATATTAAATATTTACTGTTCTTCATATAATAATACTCTTATATACTCTTATCATTCTATTATTATATCTACTAGTTTTCTTTGTAAAGGGATTATCCATTGATATGTATAAATAAATAAATATATAAACAAATAAATAGTTATTTTTGTTTGACATTGGTATAGGATGTTCAAAGTTGGTGAAACACAGATATGTATGATGTATTATTAACATTTGTTTGTGTCGTTTATTTCTATATATTAGTATTTCCAAACACAATAAATGAAAATAAATTGACAGGATTATGCTAACAATTGCTACTTGTGGCAGCGCAATACAGTTCCTGCAGAGTATTTAAGGTGAAAAAGGAAGTTGAAAGGAAAAGCAGTAGTTGTGTGAGACCAATATTTCTTAACCAAGAGTAGTAACGAGCATTTTATAATCTCGTTAAGGAATTGAGAAATGTCGATCACAGAGGCTACTTAAATTATTTGAGAATGATTCCCAATGATTTCTATTACTGAGTAAATTAGAAAGTCAGTTGCGAAAGCTATACATTGTTAAGAAGCTAATATCATCTGTAGAGATGCTAACTGTGAGATGAAGGCGACATTAATCTTGCCTCTTGTGATCGCATGATTTCCTTGTCGTATAGCTTTCGATTTGGCATGTTTTAATCTATATAAAGTTCAATAAAAAAAATAATCAGCTGATTGTTTAGTACTGTTTATTTGCACTGCGCTTGCGTTAAAAACTACGGCGCCACAAAACGTTGCATATATTTTAACATTCTGTTCCCCTAAATTTAAATTTTGTGGTATCGCAAATTGCTTGACCTTCAAATCAATGAACTAATGAATGTTATTTTATCTAGTCGGACTAAAACGCAAACTGCGAAACCACTATCATGTGAACAAAGCTTTATTCAGAACATAAACAAATTGCGTTATTTAAAATTTGTTTTCAAACATCAGCAGTTCAGTATTAAAAAATATGAAATGACTACTTTCATACATACCTGTGAAACTATAAGACATGCTGTAAATTGATGTGGTACTTTCTTAATTTTCTTTGTGAAGAGAAAAACTATTATAACCCATACACCTGTTATAATAGCTACTATGCTAGTATCTAGCGTAAATATGTTCAAGTGTTTAAAATACTGGCTCGGTTTCACATCCGTCAGTGATATCATCTTTGCAGCTATAGTCATTAAAGGTGCACTAACGAAAGTACAGGCTACTAAACTTGTGGCTAACTGAAATCAAATTATACATAGAATAGATCTTTATTGTGATAATACCAAAGTAATTGTAAATGATTGATTAATTTGGTACAGATTGTAAATAAACAAAGATTTAAAGTTTCTAAAGAATAAAATTTAATCTTGTTCTGTATGATATTAAACGCAGAATTACATCTTCGACAATTATGTTTCGATATACTGTAACAAAAGCTAGCTCTGTGAGGCGCTCATGTCCTGTTTTGTTTCGAGAGTAGCTATTAAGTCTCCTCAACGTCAAAAACGTCCGTTTGGGAGTCGCTGTTGAAAGAGACAGAGTCGGTGAATTTTGCAGCATTGTTTGTATATTTGGGTAAAAATCCGCATAACATGTGCCAATGTCTTTAAGAGCGGTAGAGGTTTCTTAGAAGAATCTATCCACCTTGAGTACCACAGCTCATACCTTGAGTCAGGTAGCAATGATTTTTGATTTTTTATCCATTTTGGTCAAAGAATCAAGAGGAATCGAGCTAAATGACAGTTATAACATCATCATGAGTCTGGAAGAGTGTTTCCAGCTTCGTGTTGAAATGATCAAAAGACAAGACAAGATTTCTACGTTAATGTTCTTTGGCTGAGTCTGTCTGAACATTTGGCGATTAGTCTGCCTGAACATTTTGACGATGAACTTTCCCGTCAGCTAAACGCCGAATTATTTCATTTCTTGGGCTTCTTGAAAACTTCGCGTGAATTGTACGCTTTAGCTAAAAAAGAAGAACTAATAACAAAGAAGAGCCCTAAAACTAGCATCATTATCTTCGAGCTCCGGTAATTCCATATAACCCTGTTCATGGTGTCCCCATAATGAAATCTTATAAGACAGTTTTTATGATAGCCTTCAAACTGTTTCTGTTGGCTTAGGCTGTTTTCTGGTTTTCTTGGTTCAAGAACTCTACAACATTTTGATCGGCTTGGGCGCTTCAGCTAATACCTACAGCTTTTCTTTTAACAAAATTATGATATTAAGTTGAGGCATATTCATCGCATTTTTCCAGTTCGAAAATAGTTTTGAGCCAGACAGTGAGTCCTTGTTTCCCACAACCACTTCCTTTGGTTACAAAGTAATGCACACTTTCCACAATATTTCTTTCAAAGCATTGGAATATGCCAACCAAGAATGTTTTTTCATATATTTACATTGAAACGTCACAGTTTGTTTAAAGGAAACATGAAACTTAAAGTATTTGTCTGGCATTCAAATATTTTTAAACACTTCATTCAAGTCTTTCCACTGAGAAGACAGGAACACCTATTCCCGTGTTTCTGTGTTCTCGCTTTAAGTATATAAAAGCACGCGCGAATTCGAATGCAATATTGTGTAAAAATTTCAAAAATGAGTTCCCGATCTACACGAAACCCGCACGATAGGATCACCCGCTACACTATGCTAAAGATTTCCTGAAAATTTGATCGAAATCGGTTGAGCGGTCTAGAAGCCCATATGTAACATACATACATCCTCTTTTATATATATATATATATATATATATATATTAGCTAAACCCGGCCACGCTTCGCTGTGGCTCAGTCTGATATAAAATGCACTTCGTGTTCGTACACTCGTGTTCCCGCATTATGCCTAATCGTCGTAACCAGCGATATGCCTAATAACATTTCAAGAATGTGTTCCTGTATTCCCGTGTTCCTGTGTTCACGCTTTAAAAATATAAAACACGCGCGTATTCGAATGCAACTTTGTGTAAAAATTTCAAAAATATGTGTTCCCAAATTCTCATAGTCTACACATGTCGAGCAAATTTCACCCAGATCGGTCCCACGGGGAAGGAGAAATTTTTTGACATAGATCCGTACTTACGTACGTACATACATACGTACGCACCACCACCGAAAAATCGAGTCTATTAATATTTTGAGCAAGAAAAAAAAACTTTTAGATGAAAAATTGTTCTTTATGACCACCCACCCCCACTTTAATTGTGTATTAACGGATTGCAGTAATTTCAATACAAGAGACGTACTAAGGTAAAATAGAAAAAAATCTCAAAACATGAATCCTATATCTTTCATATACCTATACGTATTACATACCTATATGGTATCTGAAAGATTAAAATGAGTAAGAGCTTGCTACAGGAGTGTTCAAGTTGATGAAAACAAAAATGGATGATTGGATTTATATATGTAAAAAAAAACTTGGAGGACTTCATGAACAAAATGACTGCGAGATTAAAAGAAAACGAAGAAAAATTAGATTTAGAGAAATTAGACTTATTAATGATATTAGAGAAACTGAGTGCAAAAATAGGAGTGTTGGAATTTGCATATGTAGCTAATGATAAATATGGTAAAAGAAAATCAAGAGACAAAGTTGTGGATCCTAGACAAGAAAATTTATAGAATAAATGAAAAAGAGAGGAATTGGTGGTAAGTAATAGTAATAACATTTAACATTTAAATGACATGAGGGAGGACCAGTAATTGATTATGTTTTAATGAATGAGAAAGGGAGATAATTTGCTGAAAATATTAAGGTAGGAGAGCGTACAAACAAATCACTTTCCGATTTAACTAGAATACATGTCCAGTTGGGAATCGGGGAAAGAAGAAAAGAAAGAGGAAAGTTATGGGAAAAAGAATTATGGGACAAATTTTCATTATTGTTCAAATTTTCATTAAGTTTATTGGAATATTGTTCAGATAGAACAATAATGAAAAAAGGTAATCTGAGGAAAAGTTAGAAAATGAGAAATAGGAAGAAATAAAAAGCATAAAAGAGGTGCTCCAAGAGATCAAGGAGAATATGAAACGAACGAGTGAAAGTGAGACAAAAAGAACTAGACAGAACAAGATTAGTTTTGATAAGAAATGTAAAAAAAAGAAAAAAACCAAGAGAGGTGTTGAGGAGAGAATGGGGAATTGGAATGGAAGGAATACTACAAAGCATGGAGTGAACTAAAAAAGGTGACCTATTTAGTTTTGACTGTTACCTACCTTATAACTCTTCTATTAAATTCAATTAGCATAATAGTTGTTTAGAGTAAACTAAACGAAACAAAATTAGTCTAACCTATAAATCACCAACCCTATAAATTCCCCATGAACTCCCGGTCCCTGTATTTACCTGCGGCGCGGAGAACTTCGCTTTCCGCGTCCGCTCCTGACTCACATTTTCCCCGTATTTGTCAACAGCCTGCACAGCTTCGTTGTCCGCTTTGCCGTAGCCTCCGACCGATCTTACTCTCTTTTAGGCTACTTTCTTCTGTGCGAACCAGGTCAGACTGCCTTGGGCTTGTGAATTCGGCAAACCAGTAATTCCGTAGTTCCCATATTTGCCTACGGCGCGAACACCTTCGCCGTCCGCTTTGGCGCGACCTGCTGCCGCAGTCACTTTTTTTCTGTATCCGCTGTGCGCAGAATTGAGGACCCTTGATCTTACACATGTTCCCACAGTTTAATTTTTTCAACTTTCATAGGAATCGAAATATTTGATATAGTACAATAACCGTTTTCGAGAAAATGGATCGCAAAATTTACAAAACAAAAACCCTGTATAATGTTGAATTGTAATTTTGGAAAAAAATGTTTCAAATAAAATCGAAGGAGCTTTTGATAGCCTATACTATAAAGTTCATTCAAGTATCTTATCTTTTATAGATCCTGAGATATATCGAAAAGTTTGTTCACTTTTACACGTGGCAACGTCGCGTTCTATACGAATTGCAGGCATGGTAGTAATTTCTTTCAACGCATAATACAAGATACTATATGCGATCAAAATTTCAATGTTCTAGTTTTTAAAACTGAATTTCTGAATAAAATGATCATTTTGAATTCCTCCCAAAATTATAATGTACACCCGCCACGATAACAACATTTATTCAATGCAAAAGCACCTACAAGTTATATCTCCTATAGACTGATAGGTGTCATAAAACGTAAAACATTTTTTGAACATCGGTTGCCATGGCAACAAGTTGCGAAATTTTAAGTTATTAAGGGTCATATCTTTGAAACAATAAGAGTTAGACCTATCATGTGTCGTATAATTTTAAATAGAATTACAAGGGCTATCGAAATGTATAAAAATATACGGGGTGCTACTAAAAAAATTTTTGAAACAAAATTATTGCTCAAAATCGGTTCAGTGTATTCAGTTGTTCGAATTGGTAGAATTGAGACTTATTAGACATACGTATGCTCCACGAGTTTAATTTTTCCAACTTTCATAGCAACCGAGATATTTAGCGCAGAAATTTTTTTTCACGATCAAATTAACCTCGATACTAAGTCGCCGTTTTTTAAACTCGCTTAATTCCTTAAATATTAAAGTATCTTTCGATACACGAAATTAAAATAAAATTACTGCGAAACTTTTCGGGAAAATCGGCCGCAAAATTGTCAAAAAAAAACACCTCTATACATGTTAAATTGTGATTTTAGAAAAAAAAAATTCAAATAAGATCGAACGGGCTTTAGGTAGACTATAAAATAAAGTTTATTGGAATGTCTTATCTTTTATAGTTTTTGAGATATATATAAAATATTTTCAAACTTTGAACGTGGCAACGTCTCATTCTATACAAGACAAAGACATCGGGCTTCTTCTCTTCGATGCAAAAGTGCATTTTTTGTGAAAAAATGGCGCATTTTCGCCATATTGGATTTATTTAAAAAAATTGCGGGACACGTATGTGTACCTGTGTACCAAATTTCATGGAAATTGGTCTAATGGGTTAGGAGTAATTCTTGAACGTACAGACATACGTACGCACAGACACCGAGAAATACGACTTTCTTTTAAATTTTTGAGCAAGAAAAAATTATTTTGAGAAATTTCTTTTTCTGGCAAATTGTTTCTTGGGGTCTCTTCTTCGAATTACGTATAAATGGTTTGCACTGATGTGAATACAAGAGATGTACTAAGGTGAAATAGAAAAAAATGGCAAAATATGAATCCCATACCTTTCATATACCTATACGCATATGATATATTAAAGATAAAAATTGGGATAGAAAACTGTAGGAAGTTTTATATTTTGTCGCTACGGGAAGCTATATCACCAAATGTGGACTAGGTTATAATACGAATCATTCTTATATAACAAAGCTTATAATATTCCCCCAACCAGTCAGAATATATTCCAATTTCTTCACAGAATTTTTCCGTCACCCGTATGAACACCACAAGGAAGCCTACCCAGTTGGATGGTAGAAAAATCTGACAGATAAGCCGCAAAAAAAAATTGGAAAAGAAATGTTACAAAGGTAAGAAGACAGCATGGCAAAAACTAGGTCTCTGCCAGGGGTAAACATATATCTGAGGTAGCTATGAATGATCCATCTCCAGTTAGTTGTAGGCGGTGATGCAATGAAAAATCTCCTATGAAAAAAGATTAATGATTTTTGGAAGATATTACAAACTAGATTTCTACGAAAGGAAAAGGGATTGCATTCATAGGCACACTGTGAAAATGAATAAAGATGGCGCACCTTGGAGGAGTCAAGACGAAAATTTACTGTTGTATTTTTTTGCCTCGGAATAATGAACGGATTGAAGTGTGCAAAACAATGTTTGTTATCACACCAGGAGTCCGAAAAGGTGTTATAGACATAGCAATACAAAATAGAACAAACGAAAATACAAGTTAAGAAGACCAAAGGGGTAAGTACATAAAGAAGGTCACATCGACTGAGATATTGGATAGTGTAAGGAAGCACATTGAGAAGTTTCCTGTGATGTCTTCACATTATTGTCGGGCAAATACCCAAAGAAAGTATTTACCTTCACATATGGACATAACCATTATGTACTCAATGTACAAGAAAGAACTTACAGAAAGTAATCAATTAGTAGCTATTTCTTATATATCCAAAAAGGTATTTTCGGAGAAGTATAACCTTGGGTTTTATCGCCAAAAAAAAAAAACCAATGCCATACATATATGGCCTACAGTAGTCTGTTAAACGATAAAAGAATATTGGAGACTGAATATTAGGCGCACATAGCCGCAAAGAATAGAACTCGGTATGGAAAAGTGTTAAACAAACAATTAGCGGAAAACTCGGATTGGAAATAGTCTATTGCAATTTTGACCTACAGCAGGTGGTACTTGCATGCAAAGACCCACGAATAATGCTTTGCAAGCAGCGTTTTAAGACATTCAATTTCACTCTTTATGACGTAATGACCAAACAAGGACATTATTTTATGCGAATGGAAGTCGCGGAAAAACGCGTCAGTTGCGAAATAGCAAGTTGCTTATATTCCTATTTTAAATTGTTCTCAAATTTTGTAGAACAAATTTTATGTTTCACTGACATATGCGGGGGGCTGCGATGTGTATAACTACAATACAGGAAATTCCACATTTAGAAAGTATAGGTCTTAAGTTTATACAGCTTTTATAGGTGGGGCACAGAGAAATTGAGTGTGACTCGATGCACTGCGTAATTTCAACAGAATTAAAAAGAGTTGGCCTCAAGATTATAAAACTATTGCTAGATGTGCAAGACGAAAATGGGATAAACCGTTCATCGCATAACCCATGACCTCATACTTGACTGGAAATCACATGCAGATCGAAACATGATTTTTAGAAAAATTGATGAAGAGCGTAGAAAGGTCGGTTGGCAAAAGATAAGATATGAAGCATTTGCACTAATTAGGTTTACCCATCTTTCAACTCCATGCCGCGAAATTAAATGCTAAATGTAAATACGCCCTTCTCTGACTTTAAATTGGCGGAAATAAGAAATTTCGCATCCTCTGCTGTAGATAATGCTTAGGTTCCGTAGAGTAGAAGAAATTATTAAATGTATACACATATATACAGATACAGATATAGATGTTTTTTAGAAACAACTTTTTTGGACTCAAATCGTGATTATCAATCAAAATCTGGGAGTCAAATTGCCATGAATTCTGTATATTTATATACTTGAATAAATTACAGAAATGTATGGTAGAAGGTCTTGCAACAAGAGATGTAACTTTAAATCAACAAAAAATGCAATACTTTTGCGTAAAGTACTGATATTTTAATTTCAATCAAACTCTGAGATTAGTAATGGAACACAATATCTGTCAAGTGATTGCTTATTAAACAATTCTGTATAGTACGTAAACACAACCCAATAGGCCAATAAATACTTCAAAACAAGAACTTCAGATTCATAAGTGTAAAAATGTGGATGTCGCTTATTAAACAGTCTAACACATAAAGATATTGGGCTCCTAATACTAGAATTGCACAAATTACAGACGCTTCTCAACAGTTTTTATCAGCCCTCGTATAAGTATGTTAAATTTTCGGCGCCTCATTAATTTCGCTTTTAATCGTTATTACAAATCGATATTTCTTTCTATTAACGTATATGTTGATAAATCTCTAAATAGTTGTTAAGAATCGTCAGGTTTTAGTTCATATTCATTAATAATGGTGATTGTGTGAAAATAAATTTTAACCTAAAAAATTTGAGTGAACAAGAAACTTGGACTATGTCATTCATATTACTTAAACGGGGCTTCTATTAAAAGTTATTTGAACTTGTTTTTTCTTTTTCACTTGGTGTCTAATTTTGTTTAATCTCAGGATAATTTTGTTTAAAAAATAATAATATAGCATTTTCAGCACCTAATCAATAAATGTATGACGTTGGGCGCGATCTGCTGCCTTCAATTCTTGTTTCAACTACACGTAGATTAAGATGATAATACAAAATGCGAAGCAAAGTGGTTGTGGATAAGGCCAATTCTTGTGATCATATCTATATGTACAATCTGCACCTTAAGCCAGTCTCTTAACGATAGCAGAGATATTTTGAGCTGACCTAGCCGGACGAATCTGAGATGGAGTCTTCAATTTACTAAGTCGTCCGAAACGTTTCAATTCATTGATTAACTTCATTTGCGAGAAGACGCTCGATGATGACCAAAAACAGTATGAACTTAACAAACAATGTCGATGTTTTCACTGATTTAATAGTAATTTTTCAGGATTTCAATACGATATGAAAATATGTATCGATATATATCTAGAAACCTATTATAGCTTTTATTTGTCATTATGACATCACAATTATTAGTTGCATGTTGATAGTTGAAAATGAAAGATTTAAGTTACTTACAACGTCAGCTTCAACATTGTACTGATTTGCAATTACAAAGACAAACGGAGCTGACGGTAGGGTTCCATATAAAAATCCAAATGTACTTAAATCTGAAGTATCATTAGCCGTTGAACCACTATGCAATACATTCACCATTTCCCTAATCAGCAACGGAAGAATTAATCTAAAAATGATATATCGCATAATATTATTTCTCTAGTTTAATATAATATTTATTCTTCAATACATTCATTAGGCAACTTACAATTTGCAAATAATTAATAACCCGGGTAAAATCAATGTCCTGCCTTTGAGTTGTCTAAATTTACCAACCATTTGAAGACCCAATAGGAACAATGCACTAGCGGGAAATGCAGCTGAAAGTGACTAAAACAAAAACAAAATCGCAATATATTTAATTCAAATTAAACAGATAATTATTGTGTTTATTAATGAAACTTCAAACGCAATTTATTAATGAAACTTCAACAGGATTAGTTTCGTGAAAAAATCGCCATAAAATCTAACCAATTCTAACCAAAATCTAACCAATTGAAATCTGTTTCACTATCAATTGAATCTATTATATTTACTATATAATATTAAATATATTGTATTGTAATGTAAAATAAATATATATTACTTTAGTTCATTGGTTTTATTGTATATTGTAAATAAATCTTTATTTGACTAAAATTGGATGAGTAGTCATTTTGATACCATTTATCTGGTTAAATCATCTATAAACCTGGTTTTATTACAACTGGGTACTGAATTATATTAAAAATGCAAATGTGTAACCACCTTTAGTTTTAAATCTACTTACTTTTATAAAGTACCAACGTAAATCTAGTCAATGTTAAAAAATAATACTAAATTAACATAACCTGAAAAATGTTTGTTTACATTCACAGCGATGATATCCGAAGATATGCGAACGATGAGCATAAATAGTGTACGAAAATCGACCCCGAAACATTCACCAATATTTTAATATATTCTATCAAACAAGAATCAGAATGGTGAAAGCTTTGGACCTTACTGAGAAAAAGTGCCCGAGAAACGACTTCTAAGCATTTGCCAATATTTTAATGGATTCCATCAAATACGTAATCGGAATGGTGAATGTGTCGGGCATTACTGAGCAAAAATGGGAATTGAACCGGGCAGAACCATCTGCTTTCTTCCATTGATATAATATTGTGCTATGTGCTCAAGGTAATCTTCATTTGCTCTTCTCACTTAATTATATTTATTTAGAGCTATTTATTTAGTTTCTGAAGAAGGGGATACAAGATCCTAACGAAGATAATTGCAAGACGCTTAGAGTCATATGCAGAGCAAGTGCTGGGTGATTACCAATGCGGGTTTCGACGCAACAGATCTACCACCGACCATATTTACACCATTCGCACTATCCTGGAAAAGTGTTATGAGTACAACATTACTTAGCACCAGCTATTCATTGACTATAAATAGGCATACAATAGTGTGGATCGCGATTACCTAAATGAGACCGTTGGCGCTCTGGGAGTACCGAAGAAGTTGGCGCAGTTAGTCACATGACCCTGGCTAACTCAACATGCAAGGTGAAGGTGCAGAACGAAATTTCGTGAGAATTCCGAGTGAACAGAGGTCTGCGGCAAGGGGATTCTCTATCATGTCTACTGTTCAACCTAACCCTGGAGAGGGTTGTTAGGAATATTGAAACCAACAGAGGCGGGATACTGCTGAACCGAACCATGAATTATCTGGCATATGCGGACGATGTGTATCTTCCGAGCAAAAATACAGAGGCGCTGAAAGAGAGTTTTATCCAGTTGGAGGAGGCTTCAGAACAAGCGGGCTTGGTTGTAAACGAGGGCAAAACAAAATACATGGTAATGAGAGAAATGTAAATGTGTGCAACCAAGAGCAGCTGCGCTCAGCAGGAGTCTGAGCGAGTCAACACTTTCAAATACCTCGGATCCCTTGTGACTGAAAACAACGAAACTCACCTATGGCAAGTATCAGTGCCGGGAACAGATGCTACTTCAGAGCACCTGCTGAAGTCACGCCTCCTGCCTAGAAAGACGAAGAAGACCATCTACAGGGTGGTTATACGGCATTTAGTGACACACGGCAGTGTTGACCAAGAGGGAGGAGGATGCTTTAAACATCTGGGAGCGCAAGATCCTCCGGCAAATATACGGAACCGTCCAAGAAAACGGAGAGTGGAGAATTCGTATGAATATCGTGTTATAGGAACTGTATGAACACCCCTCCACCTCCGTGGAAGGGAGAAACGGAAGACTGCGCTCGGACGGCCACTTGGGGCGCCTGCCAGAGGACCGTGGAGTGCGGAAGGCGTTTCGGCAGAAACCTGAAGGAAGGCGACTCTCCGGACGACCACACAAGAGGTGGCTGGTGGACGTAGAAGAGGATCTGAGGAGACTCGGGGTCCAGGGATGGAGGAGACGGGCCCTAGATCGGGACAAATGGAGAGGAGTGTTGGATGAGCCTTAGCGCCATAGGGTACGGTAGGTAATAATATTGATTCTTTAGTACTCCACAAAAATAAATATTTTATGGATACAAAAACCAAACAGTCTACAATTTTATCTTAAATGCCCCATATACATTAATAAGACGAATGACTATTTATTGTAAAATAATATACCTACTTGTAAAAATCCACTCAAAAACTCTGGTAGTTCATTTCTTAGAGTAAAATTTCCAATAATTCCCAATAATGTCATGAATATAACAGGTTGAAAAAATAGATTCTTCACAATAGTTAGGAACAAATAACTACTGGACGTTCCATTTCCATCCATCACGTTATAATGTTGACGATTATTGCGTCTTTTGTGCATTTCAAGGAAAAAAATAGAAAAAGGATTAAGAACTGCTAAATTTATTGGAGCGACTAGGTAAAGGTAACTAATAAAACCTGGATGAGTTTTATTATATAGGGCATACACTGCAAATAAAAAATTAGTTAATATGGTATCGCGAAAAGATCATAGTAATCGCAGAACAGATATAAGTTGGCGAGCGGAAGGGATAGTACGCGAACACGTGTTACCTTGTCGTACGAAAAACCCATCCTATAGCCCGCAGCGGCTTGAAACCCTCAAAATTGACGTAT
>WYDF02283701.1:0-16878 GCA_009867245.2 Adranes taylori | reverse complement strand
TATATATAATTATTTTAAAATTTTTTGAATAATATTTTTAAGGTATCTTTTAATATTTCAAATTTGGCTTAATTAACCAAATAAAATAATGGTAATTTGATTTTAAATTTGTGCTAATTAAACCGATATAACTTGATAATTTATTCATGTTACAAAGCACAAAATGTACTACTTCAGATCCTGTCAATTTAGTTTGGTTACTATACTATACTACAAACTATGAGCAGGATTTGGCATACTCTCTATTCCAAAACAAAATTCAAACAATGTTACACAATCTGCGCTTGAAAAACAGTGTACTTCAAAATTCTAAATTAACTTAGCTAGTCCAGTTATTTGTATAGTGAAGAATAGTGTACAATGTATAGACTTTTGGCAATACTCCTACAATTTAAATGAAGATATATTTAAATTGTAGGACATGTACTATTTGCAAAAAAACATATTCCTCAATCAATCGTTTATAAATTGATACATTTGATTCAATTTTTCTTTGGAAGAATTTTGAAACAAAATTTTTATTTTATTCAACTAAACTAGAATTATTATATTTAACTTAAGCGCAATAAGCATAATAATTAAAACATTTTATTATTCATGATTATAAATTATGTTGTGGTAACAACTACCCCCTCCCACTCTCCCAAAAAATAAAGAAGAATGGTATTGATCACCGTTTTCCCTAAGAATTTAATTCTAATTTATTTGGAATGAAGTTATAATTTTAAATTATTTTATTACTTCATTGTCAAATTTAATTTACTGATAACGAAGGTATGAATAATTAGATAGTAGTTGATTTTACTTTAACTTTATTTAGTAGACGAATAAAATTAATTTTGTTAGGCCGAACATCTTGCGGGTTTATTCTTTTCATTGTTTGGAATCAAACGTGACGTTTCAAAACAAGCGATTTCATTGCGAGTGATTTCAAATTTTCGTTTTCTTGAGATCATTCGTTTTGATAATTCGTTTGTGTTTCGATTCACCACAGAGAACATGTGAATCGGGACAGTCGTATATTTGTCAGTATTTCCCAATTCAAAAGTCTACAGGGGTCAAAAGGGACTTTAATAAAATTTTTAGAAAATTATTTTAGGCGAGGGGGCGTAGGATTTAAGTAATAAAATAAAAACCAAATAAAAATATTTTTTATTCATTGAACCAACATAAAAACATTTTTTTCTACATTTTTTTAACTATTTAAAACATACCAATAGAAATTTGGGTGTTGGATGAAACGTGTATCCGCCCCTTCGTACAATAGGCGGCGATAATTTTTGAATAACATCAGAGTGTTGGAAATGCGACACATCATCTACATTGGGGGAAAATAAATATTGTCTCGCACTTACTCTCTTGTCCCAAAAATGTCCCCATGCTTGATCAATTTCTACAATTTTTCCAATAAAATATTTGACCCCCGTATCATACTGAAATTATAACGTATCATACTGTGTTTATCATCACCCTGTCCTCTTTTTCAAGAAGTTTCTCCTCAAAATAGTCGTTTGAATCTGCAAAGTACTCAGTATGTTGTGGTGATTGTGATAACCGGCTTGGTCGACCTCTTCCAGATCTGTCCCACCTGCTAAATTTTCATCCTCTCTAAGATCCGCCAGAGTGACACTGCGCCCAGCAGGCAGTTTTAGTCTTTTTTTTTCTTTCTCTATTTAACTCGCCACTCTCTGTCCCATACCGCATTTCTTTCTAAAGGTGTCAAACTGTCATCAGCGTTAAGGGCAGCGGTATTTTCTGCTTCCACATTAGAGCTTTCGGGTGGCAAGCTCTGTAGCACTTTCTCGGCGTTTTCTAATGTTTTTTCATAAGCATTGAGAAGTATTTTTTGCCAAAAGATGCGTTACTGTTTTCACTTTTTGCTTTGTGAGTTTCTAGAACTTTCCTCCAGTTCATTTTAAGCGGATTGAAGAAGGAGACGTCTAACGGCAGCGTGAGATGTATCGAGTTATGTGGGAGGAATGCAATTCTTATATCATTCTGTTCTGGTAGGCGCACTACCTCCAAGGAGAGATGTGAACTAAGATTGTCACCAATCAGCAGCTTATTTCCAGGAAAATTTCGACAGTATGGGATTACAACTTTTTGGAACCAATCCAAATAGTATGTCCCATCTATCCATCCATTGTTGCTTTTTTTGGAAAAGGATCCTGGTCGACCCCCTTCCATCCTCAAGTCATATAAGTGTTTTGATTTATAAATTGTGTAACAAGAGAACAAAGTTTCCGAGGTTGTAGCAGAACACATAACAGATACGCTAGCTTTGCTAGAATTCATTATGCGTTCGGGATACTTGCATCCCTTTTTAAATATCATTTTTCGCTTGCCGGAAACTTCAAATAAAGCGGATTCATCATAATTTATCTGAAGGTGAGGCGATATATCTTTACTTGTTTCTTCCAGCTCTTTGAAATAATTTTCATTGTGATTGGGGAAACTTCCGCCCGACTCCTTTTAATAATTTGCCAAAGCCGCTGGGATAGTGTATCTATACGTTTTTTCAGAAAGACCAATGTCCAAATGATATTTTATGAAGCAACGTAAATCAAATGTGCTTAGTGGATAGCCCCAACTAGAACACTTTAATCTTAAGCGCTTTATTGCGTTTTCCACAGATTTCGGAACTCCAAATTTTTCCTGAGCTTTTCGCAACGGCATTCCTCTCATTGTTGCCTCAATTACATTCGCTATTTTTTCTTTGTTAATAGGTTGATTTGGCTTGGTTAGTGCGTCCCTTTTGTAATGTCTCGGCATTGCAAACTACAATTTTTTTTTTATAAAAGTAGAATTTTAGCGTTGTCCCTATTCAGCTCTTTTTATTAAAATAATGTACAATTTTTACAAAAAATTTATTTTCTAATGCTACAATGAATTTATTTTTAATTTAATAAATGACCTCACCAAATTTACTCACCAAAATATGTTTGAGAAAGTGCAGTCAGTTATAAGCCGTGAAATATTATAAAATGTTTGTGACACATCGAACTCGACCACTATCAAAAAAAAACATGTAAAAGTAAACAAAAAGAAATGATTATTTGGTTTCAATGGATCAGCTAGCTGTGTCTTACCTACCAAACTGGCAGTGTGTGCAACAAAACAAAAAAGAATTTTTGAGCGGTAAATTTAAATTACTTTTTTTTTGGTTTTTGTACCTATTCACCTCCATGTCCATATTCATCCCATTTACGATACTCATTTTTTAAACTTTCTCAGCTAATTAAAAAAACATATAAATGACTTTATTTCTAATCTATTTTTATAAAATATTAATAAAACAATATCCCAAAGTGGTAATCATAAAAATTTTTCATAAAGTACATAGAAGGTGTGCTAGAGTTTGTGACAGATTTAGGTCCACAAGTTAAGTATGTGAGAGGTACTTCATCAAAGGTACGAGTAAAAGCTAAATTAATTCAAGAAACGGTATCATGGAACAATATAATCTGGCGAATAGTACTTTGCTAAAATTACTAAAATTGCATGATTCAACAAAGAACCATCTGTCTGAAAAATCGGCAATACAACAATTATATGCATTCAACGTAAAAATCGTCCTCAGTGTAATTACAAATCTGCAACACAATTGTATATTAACCGTATCTTCCTTTTTAGAAACACTGGATTTAAAACTAGAACAGTTGGTTCCTATTTAAGCTAAGTGACAATATAAATTAACCATTACTTAATTTTGGAACTAATAGCGGACTTGGGACAGAATTAATGAAGCATTAATAAACAGCGTCCAGGATGTTTTAATTAAAATTAGGATAACACAACATTGCGCTTAATATGAAGATAAATAGACAGCGTTAGTGATTCCTCTATTCAACATTTATTATAAAAGTTTTCTAATCCATAGGATAAATATCAAGTACAATAGTTTAAATTTTAATTTATTAACAATTTGTGAAATCAATTTGGGATATAATAAAATGTCAAGGAAACTTTGAATGTTCAGAATAACACTGAATTTTTAAATAATCTTGAAAAAACAAAAGAAAAGCTGGGAAAGTTAATCTTTGACTTTCCAATTCTTTTCCCCTTTTATAAGATTTAATAGAATATATTTTGTGTTGCATGTAAAGAAAAATGTCAATAACCAACAAAAGCATAACTTTTCTCTTTCCTCCAACGTGTCACAAATGAACTCTGCGAGACTTATTGCGAATATATATGACTGGAGAAAGTGCAAAGTTAAACTTGTAGGAACTACTATATATTTCATTATGCAAGAATTATTTAATAAAATTAATCAACAAATAGTAATCTTTAGTAATCCTTTCTGCCTCTCTCTCTCTCTTTCTCTCTATATATATATATATATTGAAATTTCAGGTTTACATGAGTGTAATCTGATGAGTAGTTGTTTGTCTTCAGGGTTATATCTCGCGTGGTAGGCATTTCTGTGTGCCAACGTTTCGCCAAAGTCACATCTGGCATTCTCGAGTCTTAGAGAAAGTCTGAAAGCTTATTCTGTTATGACAGGGTCGAGTCGTGCGACCTTGTTATTCTCCTTTCTACGTCAGCGCTTGCCCCACCTGGTACGGTGACGCACGTTATTGTGTCTACATATGTTGTTGATGGTGGTCGTACACTGGGTCGTTGAGTGAATGCTGATGGTGGTGAGCATTCACATCGGTCAACATATATAATGTCTAAATAGTTGAATAATAATCTGCGAGATAATTTAAAATTTATAATAATAGATCTGTTAAAAACTCTTTAGAGTAAATTACTGAACTTCAGCCATGTCATATTACTAACTAACAAGCATTTTAGTTTCTTCAGATGTATCTGATGAAGAAGCAGAATTCCAATTTAATTAACGTTTGTTTGAAGCAAAATTTCTTTTCTATTAATAGTACTTTATATAAACAGGTTGAGGATATAGCCATGGATTCTTGCCTTACCCCGTTGTTGGCTGAAATTATGAAGATTTCATTTTTGATTCTAACCACCCATTTGTTTCAAAAATTTGTTTTAATAAGAGATACGATAAAAGATAATGAGACTGATGCTTTGTTCATTAAGAATTATTTTAATTCTTTTAATCAGAATATACAACTTACACATGAATTTCCGACGAATGATATGATTCCTTTCTTAGATATTGAATTACACCATGATGTGGATAAGATTATGTTCAAAATTTATAGGAAAAACACTTTTACTGGCAACCTAATACCATAACATTGGAATCATCCAAATACCCATAGGTATGCCCCGTTACACTCCCTTATTCATAGATTCCCGCATAACGTGTTTACCCGAGGTAACTCGGGTTCACGCGTTGTTTCTAATTCCCCTAACCCGTAATAACTTGGGCTTATGAGAATTTCATCGCTGATTTTTAAACATAACCGGCTCCTTTCGGTATATACGTAATTTTGCTATTTGTTGCCTGCCTTAAGGGGTCCATATACGACGTTCTTGTTCGACAACTTTGCTCGACGAACAACAAGTTTGTTGGATAAACAAAGTGGCACACAGAGTTTTATTTTGTGACTGTGATTGATAATATCCCAAATGATGACAACATATTTGTGTGCAGTGGCGGCGGCCCTGGTAATGAAGTTGAAAGAGAAAAAAGAAGAAGCGAAAAACATGAAGTAAAGAATAGGCTTCGAAGAGAAACCAGTTTTCTCATATTAACCTTTAAAAAATACTTGGATTATAAAACCTAATGAGAACCGGCAGTATGGTTTAATTATTTAAGCATGGATTATAAAACCTATTGCGTTCTTGTAAAATTCCTCCGTTCTATTAATGATCCTCTGATCGACAAACAGGAAACGCAGTTAAGGAAAGCGATTTCACCTCAGGAGCCTACTATTTTTGGTCATATGGCACGCTCTTACTTTGCCTGGGTTGTTGATTTTCTCACGATTCAATACTGTTTTCACAACCTACACGAATGTTCTGTATAAAATAAGTGCAATGTTTTATAACAGCGTAAAAAAACTATATTTTTGTAATTTACAATGTATATAGAGTGTACGGGTATACAATATATTGTAATATATTGCATATTTTGTAAGTTAGTCCTACGCACATTCTATTATAAACCGCTCAGGCAAGGCCAAAAACTAAATATGGGACGTGATGAGGATAAAATTTCATATGAGTAAGACGTGGAGGAAGCAATAGAGGACAGCGGCTCCGATACAAGTGTGGAAAGTTACTCAAACTTAATCTCAGATTCAGAAGACACCGCTTGATTTTACTGCTTTCCATCAGTGGTGTAGATTGCAGTTCAATACACCAACACTCGCCGGCATTCCATTTTACTGCTGTATCTTCTGTAAATTTTACATCTGGCGCTGACTCTGGATTGCGTTGCATCCATTTAGAGCAGTTTTCTGATGATGATCTGATTACTCATATTGTAGTGGAAACTAACGGCAATGCGGATCATGAAAACAGAAATGATAAGTGGTATTCACTGACATTCGCAGAATTGAGAGTTTTCTTAGGTTTCATTATTTTTCAGCACAAGAAACCAAAGTCGCGGCATTATTGGTCTAAAACTCATCTACTGGTAACAACTTTTTACAAAATGCCTGCCAAATAAAAGATTTGACGCAATTCATCAGCACTTTCATTTTTCAAATAATGAAGAGTATGGTGAACGTTTGTTCACTCACACCCAAATCCGAAACTAGATACAATTTGACCTGTTCACAATAAATTATTGAAAAAATTTCGTGCTGCATACACTCCCAAGAAGAGCATAACTATAGATGAAGTCTTTTGTTGTATAAAGAAAGCCTTGGTTGGATTCAACGTATTTCTTTGAAAAGAGCTAGATTTGGAATTAAGACCTACTTATTTTGTGAATCTAAGTGTGGCTATATTTGGATCTATATTATATACACAGGTAAGATGACAAATCTTGATCAAGAGTATGAAGGTCTTCCGATCTCATCTCATGTAGTTATGACATCTAAAAATGCACTTCTAAATCAAGGAAATCAGTTTGTTAACTTTTTAATTTCAAAGCAAACGGACGATACTAATAACAAGAAAAAGGTTCCCGGGGAACTAAAAACTAAAGGGAGAAATAATTGTATTTCAAAGAGGTAAAGAGGTATCCGTTCTGAAATGGAGAGACAAAAAGATATTGCGTTGATTCTCAACCATTCATTCAAATTCTTGTGTAGACGTACAAACAAAAAAGGAAGAAAAAAAGATGAAACCTAAGGTGGTTGTTGATTACTACAACACCATGGGCGGAGTAGAACGTGTTGACCAGCATTTAGCAATGCAGACACCAATTCAAGTTTAGTCTATAGGTTGAACCTTATCCAGTCTTTGATGAAGATATATCATCCAACTGTGTTCACTGGTTGAAGAGTGCGTTTTTCAACTACCCTTTCGGCACTTCCTCTAATTGGCCGCCATTTTCCTGAATAGATTTCTGCTACGAAAAAAAAAAAAGACTAATCAAACACGGCAATGTAGAATATGCTGTAAAAAAGATGACACTCGTGGTAAAAAAATCATGGGGATTCAAGATATTGTTGCCCAGATTTCGACGTGCCACTTATGTGTTACCCCAGGTGTTTTAGACTTTACCATAAAAAATCTAGTTTGTAATAAATTTATTTATTAGTTTGAGAATCCATTTTATCTTGTTTTTCCCTATTATATATGTATTTGTTTACTTAGAATATGATGATTTTTATAGCCCCGAGTTAACTCGGGAAGTTATTAAATAAAGTGAATAATTTTTTCATGTTTTACTTCAATGGGTACTGAAAAAACATTAAATTTAACATAACTGATTCATAAAATAAATGGTTTTTTTTAAAGACTTGCGAAATAAATGGAACGTAAAGCGGTTAACATAATTAGAGGCTTGGCGAAGTCAAACAGTTATAAAGAAAATAAAATTAAAAAAATATTTTTAGTTAAAAAATGTAAACAGAAAAAAAATCTATAGACAAAATTCTTAAATTTTATTCTCTTACTTATTAGAATAATATTTTAAAAATCAAATACCTTATTTATTTAGGAAATTCAATATAAATATTAGTTCCAATAACAAAAATATTTTTAATATATAAATAAGATCAACAAAGATAAAATACCTTTGAAATTTCAAACATGTATATATTCTTTGGTGTGTGATACATATGATAACTTTCAAATAGAAATGACAAACAGGAGATTCCACACAAGATTCAAAGAATACTTGAGTGCTAAAAGACTGAATCACCCTGATAAATCAAATTTTGCAGAACATGTTTTATTTGTTAATCATGATTTTGATTTCTATAAGAATGCTAAAATAATGCAAATTAGTTTTAATAAAAATTTAACTCACTTTCTTGAGCAGGCTCATATTATTGAAAACACGGATTTTTAAAAACTTTGAAATAAACAAATAGATTTTAACTATAAATTTATCAACATTTTGTCAGTTTTACTTATATAATTTCTTTTTCAAACGATTCAATTTTGTAAAAATGTAATTAAGAACTATTATTTTGGATTTTTTGTTCTATTACCAAGATAAATTTTTTCGCTCAATTTTGCCAATAGCTAATTGTTAAAAGAAAGAACAATTATTATTGTCAAATCAGCTTATACTTTTAGTTACTTTTCAAGTACTTTCGACTATACTGTTGTATTTATCAGGAAAGGTTTTTTATTTACAAAAATGATATTAACAATCTAGATTTAAGTTATGGCAACTAATTGTATAAAATTAATATTATTTCAATATATTAATGAACAATTCTAATATTTATCATATTTTTAAAATATAATGAATATTATAGTTGAAAAGTTTGTATAACAATAAAAAACTTAATATATGTTATTAATATATATATATATATATATATATATATCAGGTCAACGGTAAAGTATTACTACTAAAATGCCTTAGATTTCATTTTATCATTTAAATATAATAGTATTTTATTTTTACTCAAAATGATTTCCACAAATTCAGCCAAATTCAGTTTTTGATATATATCATAATTATGTAACATTGCGAAAAAAAATTACTTTCATCAAAAGGATGTCCTATTTCATTAATATGTATCCCAAAATAAGAATTACTTTTTTTGTTTATAATAGAGTTTAGATGTTCTTTCATTCTTACCTTATAAGGTCTACCAGTTTGTCCAACATATTCTGCTGAACAAAAATATTAACAAAATGATTTAAAAAATCATTTTTCTAAATTATTCATAAATATATCAGCTAGTAAAGGACCAAACGATTTGCCCATAGTTAATCCATTTGGTTGAAAGCAAAACTTTATTATTAAAAATAATAAAATTGTTTGAAACATATATCTAGCAGTTCAAAAATAATTTCAATGTTAGTGTTCGATATATTTAATTGATTAATAGAATCTTTACAATGATTAAACATTTTTTTACCGGTACTGAAGTCAACAAATTCTGGACATGAAAGGAAATCATCTCCTATCGAGTTGGTAACTTACATGCAATTAATTTTGAAATAAATTCATTGTGATTTTTAAATCATGGTTTAATTTTAAATTTAAGTTATTTTTTAAATAATTTAAATTTAATTTAAGTTTATGATAATTATTTAAAATTTAATTTTTTAAATAATTATCAATAAATTTCTCAATGTATTTAGAATTAATTCTTTAATAAAAGAGACAACAGATCTAATCGGAAATTGCAAGAAATTATCGCGCCTTGTAGGAATCTATGTGTTTTTGGTAGTTCATAAAGTCTAGGTATCATCGAGCTCATGACTGTTAAATTCCATCTACTGATCACACATTAGATAATTCTTCTAAGATAATTCGATCATACATTCAGATCATTCTTCGTACTAATATCCAGAAACAACTGCTTATAATTCTATGTTACTTAGATTACTCACTGTCCCTATGTCAAAAATAGATTTTAAACATGAAATCCAACTAATTTGTCAAATTGCAATAGCTAGTAGATTTTCTATTGAGTTTATGTCAATACCATATTATGGTAAGATTTCATATCAACTTAAAAATATTTTAAAATATTTTAAAAATATATTTAAAATTTAACAATATGAAAAACATTTTTGTCAATAATAAAGATAATATTGATAAGTACAATAAGAATGGGTATATAAACTGAAATATTTTTGTTCAGCAGAATATGTTGGACAAACAGGTAGAACTTTTAAGGTCAGAATAAAAGAACATCTAAACTCTATTAAAATAAGAAGAAAGTAATTCTAATTTTGGCATACATGACGCAGGACATCCTTTTGATCAAAGTACTTCGTCTCAATTTTGCATAATTATGATAAAAGTCACAAATTGAATTTGGCTGAATTTGTGGAAATCATTTTATCAGTAAAAAATAAAAAAATATTAAATTTAAATGATAAAATAAAATTTGAGGCATTTGAGTACTTTAATAATTTACCGTTGACATGACATAAATAACTTTGATGGTACAATAGTTGATTGGATCTTTATTTGTCAACAATTAGTTGTCAATAATGTTAATAAACCTGTATACTTTATTTATAAAAATTTTATGAATTTTTTGTTACACAATCTTTTCAACTATAAAATGTATAATAAACTAATTGTTACATTGTTAAATTATTTATATCCAAATTGCCTTTGTAATAATTTTAACTTTTATTGATTTCTTTAAATCACTATTATTGTTTTATGTAAAAATTATAAGAAACCATTTTTTAAAAAAAGATTTTTTCTAATTAGGATATTCTGATGAGTTTTGTTTAATCATTTCATGTAGCCTGACAATGAGACGACAATTGCGGATCTCAAAACGCGTTACTTATACATTTGTTCACGCTTCCGAAATGTCTCTTTATAAACTAGCAAAAAGTGCCGTTCTGAACGCTGCCTCCAGCCTACAGCTATGCAGCTGCAAACAAGTACGACCGTGAACTTGTTTTCTTAGAATGGAATGCAGCTATTGCCTGTTGAACATCAGCTTCCAGATTTTAAGAAATAATACGTTTTCTCGAATGAAATGGGAATTTACTACAGTTCGAATTGATTGAAATATAATTTATAAATTAGGTTAGCCCGCTCTCGTTTGTTTTTTGTCTTGTGCAAATATAGTTACAAATAGAAGTGCTTTTATGTTACGTAATATTAAAACCCTAATATAATTAAAGACGTGTCGAAATGTTCTATCCGTAGTGCCGAGTTAACCGGTCGTAGTTAGGTAAACGTGACAAGTTGGCGTATTGTTATTACTGATTTGATAGCTATTTTTACCTAAAAGCAATATAGTTGGTGTCCGCCCTTTGAAATATTCATTTCTTGAGAACACCGAATGAATGTCCTAGTCACTCGGCTAAATTCTAGTGACTTACGTCAGTAATCGATACAGACCTTTTGAAGTCTTCTTGGAATAGTTGAAGCACTTGGAATATTTTGTCTTCTAAAAATTGCGTGCAATTTGCGAATCGCAGCAGACAAACTTTCACCATTTTTGAAGTAATGTTTAATAATACGAATGCGTTCTATTTTTATTAATGGTGGACTATCATCGAACAATCGTAGGGTTTCACTGCCAAAGCAAAAATGGCGCTAAATTTAAATAATCTGAATAATACAAGTAGTATTTCCGAAAACTGAAATGCCTTGTAACGTCAAGTTGTAAAATATTAATAAGTTTATTGCTCTAAGACCCTTAATAGCAGGACACAAAAATACATTTTTATTTGCAATACAGGAGTGTATTATAACACAGTGGTTCAGATGTTCCTTAAGTAATGTAGGATTTGTTGCCAACTGCCAACTAATAAATAAATTCTTTTATCTTGCAAAAAAGGAAACAAGATTTTTTTTATTAAGAGGCTAGTAACCATATTATTAAAAATGCTTAACATATATTTCTCAGAACAACTTCTATAGATCGTATACATTCTTATCAGGGACATAGGGATCCAAGCTAAAATAATCAGATTCGTACAAATGACCCTTCCAGTACGAAATATCAAGTTAATGCAAAAGGAAGTCCCGCTAAAGAATTTGTGATTTGTCAAGATTTGCGATAGGGAGATGTGCTACTCCCACTACTATGTAACGTAATCCTAGAATGAGTGATGAGAAGGGTGAATACAATAATCCAGGTGATACTCTGTTTAACTGTATAAACCATATGTAGACGATATTGGTATGCTGAGAGAAGATTGAAAAATGCGGAAGAAGGATTAAGGAGATTAGAAAAGGAAACAGCAGTTTTATGGTTTCGAACCACACTAAAACGCAGTATTTATTTTTCTCCAGAAAAAAATGCAGCTAGGGAAGATAAACTCATCAAATTAATTGGAGTCAACTATGAGAGGTGTGACAAATTCAAATACTTAGGGACGTTGGTAACCTAAGTATTTGAACTTGTCACAAAGAAAACAGTAGCACAAGAGAAGAAAAAAATTAAGGGATGCAACGCAAGTTGAGCCCTGACTAAGATCTTGAGGTCTCACAGTCTCAGTGTGAGACCAAATGTGACTGTATATCGAAGTGCTATTAGACCGGTGGTAATGCATAGTGCAGAAACATGGACAATGATTGTTGTAGAAGAAGAACGATTGAGAAGATGGGAGAGAAAGATACTAAGAAAGATCTTTGAAGCAGTGAACGAAGAGGGACAATGGAGTGTATGTAAAAACAGAGAATTGGATGAACTGTACAGATATTGTTTTGTAAAGAAAGAGCAAGAGATTGAAATGGTTGGGGCACGTAGAACGAATGTTAGAAGATAGAGCCGTCTAGAAAATCAATAGAGAAAATCGAAGTGACTGAAGATGCGAAGGAAGACCACGGAAAACGATGGCTGAATGATGTGCAGGATTATATAAGAAACGGAGGAAACGAGGAGAAGTGTATTTCGAAACATTTAAGTAATATATTCTTTAAAGTTTTAAGTTACAAATTAAACCTTTAAACATATTTCATTTGATTTTGTGATCTAAATTTCAAATATCTAAATAAATAATTTATGTGATTCCGGCTAGGGATTGTCAAAGTTGCATAAATGTTAAGTGCTTTATTATAGCCACTTGAATTTTCTAACATCGAGCCAGCACCGATTGTAGCTTTAAAACTAACTTCACGTATTTCATCCGAGAGAATAACATTACTAGGAATTTGTCCTGATAAAACAATTAACGATCATAGGAAATTTAAGAATATTTCCGATCTAGTAAGAAATGGGAGAAAGACATCCAAACTTAACGTAAAACCATAAAAATGTACTAAGAAAACATAAAACATATTTTTAAGATTTTAAACATACAATGAGCCTAATATTGGTAGAAACGACGTTTTGCAGATTTAATGTTGAAAAAATATTTATACAACTTAATATCCTGTAAAAGTATGTATACATAATTTTAAAATGTGAAACATATCCTGAACACCTGTATAAATTATTTTATTAAATTGTTAATGTCTTTTGCTGTAAATAAGTTATTGGCTGTTTACGCAATATAGCCAATTTGTCTATTCAAAAGATAAATTTATGCATTACTGTAATTATTCTCACTCTCCGAAATTTCAATTTGACGCAAATACCAATCAATTTAAATTTTATGTAAATGATAATAATCGTATAAAAAATAAACTTACGTATTCTCGTTTAATTCCTCCTCCACTGCTACTTCCTCCTCCACCACTCCCCGTCGTTGTACTCCCACCACCGCCACTGTTGTTCCCAACGCCGACGGGCGTCGGCGTATGCAATCCCGAACTGGGCGATACAGGTTCCGATTTGATACTACTTCCCGACGGACTATGTGAGGATCCCGCACCGCTACTAGGCCCTAACGGCCCACCGCCCATTCCATAGGGAGAGCCCGCACTTTGCGGCACCGTTGTCGTCGACCCATATGGACTACTCGCATAGCCCCCATTCATGTATTGCATTTGTTGCATCGCATCATACCGTGCATAGTTGGCTGCAGCTGCATATTGTTGTTGATAGGCATTACTTACGGGATCATGCGACATCATATAACCATTCGGCATATATCCATTCGGCATTTGATACATATCACGACCAGTAACTTGTTGAACAGCAGCTGCAGTTGCTACGGAACGTACACTATCAGATGAAGGCAATAAACCGCTTCCGCCCAATGGATACTTATCCTTTTTGAGCAAAGTTTTTGTTTTCCGTCGCGGACGATACTTATAATCAGGATGTTCCTTCATATGTACTGCACGTAAACGTTTAGCTTCATCAATAAAAGGCCTCTTTTCAGTTTCACTCAATAATTTCCATTCAGCTCCTAATCGTTTACTAATTTCCGAATTATGCATTTTAGGATTTTCTTGAGCCATTTTCCGCCTTTGGCCACGTGACCAAACCATAAAAGCATTCATAGGCCTTTTGACACGTTCAATATTCTGATTCTTACTGGAATTATTATTATTATTTGGTTGAGTATTGGGGCCTCCCGATTGTGGATGTTGCGGCCCGGTAATATGGTGATTCTGTGGTCCTGGCGGTTGATGTTGATGCAACTGAGGCGTTTGTGATTGTGTCTGATATTGATGTTGGGCGAGATGCGACATCATTTGTGGCGGTTGGGTTAACGCGCCCAGGGCGGAACCGTAACTCTGTAGCCCATGATGCGGCGGCATTTGTGCATGTAGACCGCCACCTTTCAGGTCGCTCTCCATGGTCAACATATCGTCTTCTGTTGGAGCGTACAGCTTGACGAATTTTGCATACAACACTTAGATGAACACACAATTAATTTTAATAATCCTTAAACTACGTTCACTAGAATAATAAAAACACTCAACGATTTATTGTTTTAAGTAGTAAACAATAGAAAAACGCAACACGTTTTGTTTTTTATTTCAAGCATTTGTTATAAAAAGAATAGACGGGCTTAGAATATATGAAACTAGCACATACTATATGTATAAACTAACCGTTCCGTTGAATATACTTGAATGCAATACTCACTCTACAGAACACCTTCTTCAACTATGCTTGGAACATAAAACAACTATTATTCCCCTACTTTTACCTCACAAAACCAGCTCAAACTTGATTGCATGCAACGCCTCGATATGATCTAAACGAACCAATAGCGATGCATTATAAAGGCGGGTCTATAGTGATTCCCCTCTTTGCGCTTGAAACAATTTAAGGAGAATCCAACCAACTACACTCAGCGCTCATGCCGGGAAACTGATGTACTAATCAAGCTAATTATACCTTGCAGGGACCCATAGGTCGATGCTTCTGTGTGTTAATATTTTTTTTTGCTTGTGCATTTCTATGCTGCGAGTAGCGAGCGCTATGTTTACGTCTATAGATGTAAATGTTTTCAATTTTGCTTCTGTATTAGTGATAACGTTCCAACGATAATTAATTACCTAACGTAAGCGCATCATTTCATGTTCAAATATTTTCTGCGCTAATTAATGAAGAATGACCTGTACATACATACGTACGTACGTGCGTATATATTCAATTTGAATTGAGTGATTTAGTAGAAAATGTTTTTAGTTATTTCTCTGGGGTTTATTTATTTATCGATCGTATTCAGAGTAACCGTACAGTTTCTATGCAAATATCAAGAAGTTCATAATCTCATAGCACTTACACATAATTCAGGGCCATTCCACTCTGGGGGTGCGCGGCACCCGGGATCAAGGGAGCGGCAAAGTTACCGGTTAAAAAAGTGAAAACCAGTTTATTAATAAAATAATCAATATAAGCATATTATGATTATACTAGGTACCTACTTAAATGTACAAATCTATTTCAGAAGCATAAACTGGAATTAAACAAATGAACATTGGTTTTAAAAACGCAACTCCACATCGCTCGTGGAGTTGCGGACTCGTGGACTCACTCATTGGCGTGAGTGACTCTACTATCAAACTTGTTTGAGGGAGGGAAGGGGGGGGGGGCTTTTTTGGAAAATAGACAAAAACACTTGCATAAGCAAAATATATTTGTATGTGTCAAAAACAACACTCCATAGTATTAAAAAACTTTGTAAGTAAAAAATTCTTGCTTTATTCGCCGAAAGTATTTATTATAACATCCATACCTGAAGACGATTTTAGTTTTTCAAGTTCTTCTTTTCCCATGGACAGTATTGGTAAGTCCGATAGCCATTGTTGTCCCATAGAATCTAAGACAAGTTTTAATAAGTTTTAGTTTAGAAAAGTTAATTTCAGCTGTTGACGTTGTAACCGGAAGGGTCAAAAATAGTAAGGGTCATGCTGTTATAACCTCTGAGAAATTGGAGGATAGATTATTGAAATTTATTAAGAATAATTCTGCAAAATCCTTAATGGTATAAATTTTCTGAATTTCAGATTTTAAACAGCTCTTCAAAGCAACTAATTGATCGCAGAGATCAAGTTTCATGTCATGATCGTATTTACAAGCCAGTTTTGTTGCTTCCTTTTTTATAAATTCATTTGAAAAGGATAAGAATTTATCCGTTTTTAAGATTTCGAATATATTACTCAGATTACAGAGGTACTAAAATATTTGTGTAGTTTGAGAAACTAATATATCTAGACAGCAATATTACACGTTGATTTTGAAGTACGATTCCGGATCTAAAATTCACTCATCTTCTGTTAACTCATGAGAAAAGAGCTTCATTATACTTCGTTTATTATTTTTGAAAACAGGTGTTACATGCCACTCTTTTGTTCGATCTCTGGACTCGTTTAGCAGAGCGTTGAATAAATTTTGATTTCTTATTCAGTGGCATAACTACCGATGTGCCATGTGTGCAGTGGCGTATCTAGAACTTTTGCCGCCCGGGGCGTTCTCCAATTTGCCGCCCTTTCTAAGTCAATCAATTGGTGGTTTTTATAAATTAATAAACATAAATAAATAATTGCAA
>WYDF02283690.1:0-16878 GCA_009867245.2 Adranes taylori | reverse complement strand
ACAATTTTTGGTCACCTGTCTACAACAATTTTATACATTAGTTATTACGGGGCCAATACAACGATATTCAAAAAAAAAAGTAACTATATACCATTTCAACGCACCTTTGCATAATGAAGGTCCATTTTCCCAGGCATCGATGGTATGAATGGTAAATGGTTGTATAAAGTTGAACTTTAGTGGCATGTCATCTCACCTGCATTCGGTGAGTGGTGCCGCTTCCGGCTCTTTAAGGATTTTTAAATGTCCTGTAAGATTGTCAGGTTTCATTCTTGTTATCCTAGCGATAGCCGTGGCTTGATCTAAAGCCTCTCTCTTCACTAGTAGGCGCAAGGGAAGCAATCCGGTGAGTGCCTTCAATGCAGTAGCGGGAGAGGTAGACATTGCCCCAGTTAGGCTAAGACATGCAGATCTTTGCAATTTTTGTAGTGTATTCTATGCCCTTTTTTTTGTTCTACTTTAGGCCACGATAATAGAATTCCATACACTATAATGGGCCTTACAATTTCTGTATAGGCCCAATATTGCATTGAAGAGTAGTTCCCAACTAACAATTTATGTCTAGAAAATATCTGAAAATATCAGATAATGCTATTCATATAAAAAGTATCTTTTAGTTTGCAAATCTGGAATATTAATAAAATTCCCTTTGTAATGTTTGTGAAAAACGTCGAACGAATTTCCCAACCCGTGGGGCACGCTTCCCTTCGGTGGCATTGTGCTATCGTAAGGGGAGGGGGCATTCAGTGCGTTTGCATTCTATTTAACGACGTAAATCCCACTTACTAATTGATTTTCTTACTTCACTCATTCATTCAGTTACCAATTCACCAATATAACTGGGGGAGACTCGATGCAAAAAAGGTGGGAAAACTCTGGTTTAATTGGTCAAAATTTGATGTAATGTGTATTATCCGTCATGTAGTCCTTTGTTCTTACCGTATAATTTCTTATTTCCACATGTAAAGCATACGATGTTTTACACCGGACGAGAAAGCTACTGAAACTTTTAAAAGTGAATGCCATATAATTTATTTATTAATATTGTGGGAAAGGAATACTATGAGAAAATAATAAATGTATTGAATTTGTCTTAAAGAGTTAAAAATGTTATATTATAGTAAAATAAAAACTTTCCAACTTGGTGATCACATGAGCAAAAACCCAATAAAGTAAATGAAAGGTTTTGAACTAAAGATAATTTGATTTATGATTTTAATTTGTTCTTCTGATTAGATTTTGGCTACTCTCCTGCTTCCCAAGACGTTGGTAGAATTAAATAATTGAGCGAAGATATTGTAGGTAGTTTCAGCTGGTTGTTATGTCTAAGATACGAAAATGGTGTGTGATTTATTTACTGTGATTTACTTAATTTGTAGAATTTCTTTACTGTCGCCTAAGAAGTAGTGGAACAAGCGGCGGTGATACACTTCACGAGTTACTGGAGTTCTGTCTCCATCCTTGTTGTCTCTTTGCGCTGGATGGTTGATCTCTCTCTTCCACTGACGTTGACCTTGATTTCCCATTGACGAAGTAGTTGTCAAGGAAGGGTTATAAAATATTGATATGATTGAATGAAATAAGAAGTGAGTGAGAGAACGGAAGATTCAGTAGAAAATAATAAATGTAGTATCTATGTATATTTGACTTGATGTTTGTAGAATGACTATTAATTAGAATTTATTTTAAATTTGAATAAAATAATTTCAAATTTAAAATATGTTGGTGCTTACTTAGAAGAAAATCAGATTCAAGAGTGCGAATACTACTCGCTCTTTAAGAATAAGTTTGGTCACTTAATGATGAATTATGCTAGTTGAAATGTGCAAATTTGCTCACTCAGAAACAATTACTACAAGACCCAAAATGTATCTGGAGAACGCTGGCTTGAGTAGGTCGTTTTATGCGAAATTTGCTGAGGTGGTCGACGATCGGTGGCAACTTTCGTAGAAGCCGGCGCCACTAGGGCGTGGCTTCAAGAAACTTCTGCTAGAAAATTTTAGGTAGGTTCGAATTTCGACCAATTAAAAATTACTTTGATCCGTTGAGATTTCTAAGGATCAAAATTGCATTGTCTAACATTATACGCATAACTGGTGATGCGTATAAATGATGGCGCGTGTAGCCTTTTGCGACCAAAATCTTGGGCATCATAAGTTACTCCTTTCATCGAGTAAAAATCAAGCGAAGAAATAGATGTAATAAATATTCATGTATAATTAGGACAAAGCATTCTGACATGCTAGTAAAATTTCTGTCGGCATGCTATATACATTTGCGGTATTGAATCAGACAGGCAGTAAGCTTGGATATTAAGCGTGCGTAAGTCGGCACGCTTTGTCGATTGATTTCTATGCGAATCTGCATGTGTATAAATGTCTTTAAATATTATTTCCGTGTACAGCGGCATTTATTTGATTTTTTAGCGCCATATGAGATTTTATTTTAAGCGTATTAAATCTTTATTTTATCAATTTATATTTATATTATTTGTTACTTAATACTTAATCGTTATTACATTTATTTGTTGATTTCTTAATTTATATACTTGAAGAATTGAATTAGATTTGATTTGTCAATTTATATTACATTACTCAATTAATTGAATTAATTGGATATGTTAATCCGATATCAAGTCAAAATCATGTTAGATTTACTGTACTTAAATGTTGAAACATCTATTGCAAATCAACTTCGGCTTCGTTAGGCTACATCAACTTTTAAAACCTCAAGTTCAGTTTAAACTTAAATAGAAAATTGAAATTATTCCCAATGTAAATATAAGAGAACTTTATTAGTTTTAGTCTGTTTGATATAATTTTAGATCAGTTATTAAGGCATAATATTGAAGAAACACCAGAAAAACCTGAAATTCAACATAAGTTCGAGATTGAAAGTAAGAAATAATTATTATTATAATTTACTAATTTGTTATTTTTCTAACAATGCAATTTTTTATGTACTTTAACTATGCTTTTGTTATATGTTTTGTACTAAAAGGTATTGATAAAGAATGATCAATAAAAAATATTGCTAACGAAAAATGATAAATTGATATATTCAGGACTAAGTGCCTTTTATACATAACCAATACGCAATACACCCGATATTTTGATTATGTTTATAAATCATTGTTTTCCATGTTTTACGCAATTTTACAATGTAGTGTTACTGAATTTAAATTTGTTTCGACCATAACTATAACAAAATTTGTTAGGCTGCTCCATTTCATTAAAAATTAAAAAAATAAAAGAGTGACGAACTAAATATGATTTGATTCTATATTATTCATTCTTCGGCCATGAGGACGGTTCCTCAGTGGTGGTTAGATAACGAAAACAATAATACGTAGTCGAAGATTGGGTCATGCATTGTTAAAGATGTAAAACTTCTTTGTACGTTGTGAAAATGGATATCGGGTCTCTAGTTGCTTCCGCCGTAGTAGTACCTAAATAAGCGTCGATGATGGTCCTCAAGGGTTGTTGGATATAGCCATCCCTTAGCAGGGGTTCCCCATTGTTCTCGCTTTGGTGGAACTTTCTGGTTAACTTTTTCTTCTCACAGCAGCTTCCTCGTCTTTGCATCGGGGGTACGGTTAAATTAGGGAGAAAGAAAAGTGATAAAGAGTGAGAAAAACAGTAGAAGGTATTCAGAAAATTCAGCAGAAGTTTCTTTTTAAGAGCGTCGGTTGATACTTAACCTTCCCTTTTCTTCTTTTTTTGTGTAGATTTTTAATAGATGATATTTTACGTTTGTATATAACTACTGAATATTTAATATAACGCTACTTGGAATCAATTAACTGATGGCTGCGATAGCGCTCGCTGACCGAAAATTAGATTAGGTCGTAATGAAGAATTTAGAGTTTGAATTAGTGCTATAGTTCTCGCTGTAAGCCCGGAGACACCAATTCAACAATTGCATCTACTCGATATTAGGATAGTTTGGGTCTTTTATATGAAAATATCTGATAGGGGTACGCTTTTAGCGCGTCGTATGTGGCTAGTGGCACCCGGTGTAACCGACGGTTCGAGGGTCGTTGGTTTGAGAAACACTTCTACTAAATTTCTTAGGAAGTTTATAACTACGACCAATAGGAAAACATCTTTGATCCGTTGGGTAATTTTAATGATATTTATTACATAATTTTTCTGTTGAAATTCTACGGATCATATAAGCTATCCAACCAATCAGAGCTCGTAGTAGGAACGTTAGGTATATAGAGCTGAAGATCGCTAAACTTCCTAAGTGAGCAAATAAGACTAATTTATAGAAGTGGAAATATAAAATCAACGGTGTAGGAAAATGGTTGACCTCATTTGATTTTTGCTGGAGTAATTCATAGAAGGCAGAAAATGACGAACAAAATTAGTGGTTTTAGTGCATAGAATGTCCCATCATAACCTATAATGCCTCTTATTATTCTCTTTCCACTACATTCGTGTTAAACATCCACGTTTTTTCTCGTTGATAAAATTTTTATTTAGGGAATTTATATATTATGTCAGAATTAATTTACATAGGATTGTTAACCGATAACATGGTCATTTTCTTTGAGGCAGTTTCGTAGACCAGTTTCCTGTCCTGAAGGTAACTAGAGAGTACCCTGAGAAAAGATTGTGTGATGTTCTTCTCTGCCAAGGATCTAAGTGTTTTCCCCGTGTTAAAAGCATTTTGAATATCCAAAGTTATAAGTTCCATCCATATTTTGTCGGCTTCAAGTCTGATCCAGTACGAGCCTCGCCAATGTTGAAAGTTATATATTAGTGATCGCTTAGGCTTTCAGTGTCAACTTACTTCCACTCTCCAATCGCACACCTTCTGTGCGACCTGTGCAGTGCTTATGGTCACGTTTATTCGGTTTTAGCTCTACGAAATGTCGGTTCCTGTTCTTTATTGTGGATAATTATATTTAATAATGTAATTAGGTCTGCGAATCCATCGTCTCTCCTATCATTGCGACCGGAGCCCGCACAGTACAGATTTGGCGTTTAAATCCACACCAAGCACGGTATCCGAAGCTTGGGCTCTTAAAATCTTTTCAAGATCGTTTAGAAATCTTTCGTATTCATTGAATTCTACGTTTGGAGAAATGTAGCAGCTTAGAAGTAAGTAATCTACTCCCGCTGGCTGTACGCCCATTATGTCAACAGTGTTTTTTCTATATCCAAGATGTAGGTGCTATCCATATCGCAGCCGACCTGCCAGCATCCGTGATATAACCGTTCCCCCTTTTAACTATGGCTATATTTGGCTCGCTGATACGGGCAATAACCACTTTTTCTGCCTTGTGCAGAAGACATTCGTGTGCATCCCTAGCCTGTTTAGATTAATTTGCAAGACTTTAATTACCATTTTGGCTTTGAACAAGGTTAACGTCGGCCTTGCGTGAGCAATTCTCTTTGCAATCGCCCACATTATCGCACTTGTCAGCACTCGTTCTCTTTGGTGCGTTCATTGCACTCTCTTCCTAGATGCCCTCTTGTTGAGCAGTTAAAGCATTTTTGTAGTGCCATTTATATTACAGTTTGCCACACCTATCCTAATTTTCCGCTGGTTAACTAACTGCTCCAGTATTTTTGTGTAATTAATGGATTAGATGTACATGTTTAACGTTTTCCTAAGATGTTTACATCTGAGTTTATCGTTTTCAGATTTCCGCATCTGAGTATTAATTTTCGGAGTATATACCTGCAATTTCAATTTTCAATATGCTATGAGCAATTGTCATATACCTAAATAATACGAGGACCATTATTGTTGAATTTAGGCTCTTTATTCCAACAATGTTTGGAATATACCTCTTGTTCACTGGAAAAGCCTCTTGAGCTGTCTCTAGAAAAGATCTTGAACCTCTTGAACAGATTTCCCGAATAAGCTTCTGTTTGCTTCTTTTACTTTCTATGTTCAGCTGTTTTCCGCATGTTTCATTTAATATGTGTTAATTTCACTTCGATTTATAGTTTCTCTGTAATCGATTACGTTTAGATATTTAGAGTAATAATAAGGAAGCGGATTCTTTGGAGGCTTGGTCCAACCCACATCTTCTGTTTGTTGCTTTTTTGTCAACGAAAAGTAATCTGCTGCGTTATGAACGTATTTACCAGTCATCAAATGTGAGATCGCATCCCATAGTCGATCATGGTAAGTAGTGCTAGTTGGTCAGTGAAACATTGTTGATTTGCATTTCTTGCTGCTGTTGGCGTTTAGGTAGCCTTCAGCCTTTTTCCCCTTTTCGCTTCTGACAGCCTGTTTACTTCTATGATATAAATGCAGCTTAGATCACAATTGGCTAGTAAGAAGCAACAATGTTTTTTTTCTTCTGATAATCAATACTTCTATGGTAGTGATTGAATTAGAAACACATGACCAGGTAATCGTGCTACCAAACTGATCTTTGACGCGATGAGAGAACGTTGCAACGATCTTGCATTACACATCTCCTAAGTATGCTCCATCAATGAGCAATGCTAGTTACACCGTTGAATAATTTATTTTCACATTATTCTTAATTATTCATAATACTAAAAAAATGTTTCTATATTAGGCTACCATTTTTTCAATTAATTTTCAGTAAATTATTAATAACATATATTGCAAATATAATTTTACATAGTATTTTCTGGTTAGATTGTTACATTAAATATACTTTTTAATTTTATGCATTATATGTATTATTTTGCATTTTATGTATTCTATGTAGTATTTTGCAAATAAAAATAAACATAATCGCAATATTTTGTAGGTTCTTCTTTTAACACGCCAGAGAAACGAGGTCGTGGTGAGTGAAATACGTTTTTATATTACAAATCTTTATTTACTTTATACGTATTTATAAGCGAGGTTACACTATTTGGATAGGGGATAGGGATAATTTCAATTTTTATACATTGACATTTTCAAAAAATTAATTACAATTATTCCGTCGTTTTTATTGCATTATATTCTATTCTCTTCATTCCATTTTTCATCATTTTCAAAAACCATCTTTAATTAATAACAGGGTATGATGGTGCTATTTTTTTTGGGAAGAGAGGATCTTAAAGGTAAAGGTGCAACCACACACTCCTCATGCTTGCGTGGGGAGTCCATCCTATGAGAATAGAAGTCCGCATTGCTTTTTCCATTCCTTGGAAAAGGAATGCTCGGACAGGCCGGGATCTTGATGCCAGCAGTATTGGCCGAGGTTTTTAACCTAGGCGCGTTTGTTGCCCGATGATAGCTCGGATCGACTCCTCGGAGACCAGCAACCATAGTTTCTTCAGACTGTTATGGCAGTTTTTCCTTTCAGTTTAGAGGAACATAGCAGTAAGCCAGCTTCCTACGATTACGTTGTCCGTGTCAGTCTCTCGGTGAAATTCAGCGTCGGGTATGTCTGTGGCTTTCCTTTGTGCGCTCCACGCTGGGCAATGAAAGATAGTGTGTTTCACGCTGTCATCATGTTCCGTGCAGCTACGGACCTGAATTTGCCGTGTCCAGATAAGACCTGCGTGAGGTAGTGGTTGAGGTCTCCTTGTATCCTTTCACACTAAGGTTTAACATCAGGAATGAGTTTGCATCTCCATCGTCCCTTATTAGAGTTTTGCCACTGTGCATATAACTTGTCCCTGGCAGCGCTTTTCGTGGCTTCTAGGCTTTCCTTGTTTTTATTTACCTTGCGAAATCCGTGCACCTCAATCCGTGAGCAAAACTCCGTGCAGATGTTCTGTGAATGAAATGTTCTTGTCCAAAGTAACTCCGAGATAGTTTTTGTGGCAGATGTTTGGATTTCCTGCCCGGCAAGAGTCAGCTGCGGCTTTTGCATTTTTCGCTTCCCGCTAAACAATATTCCCTCTGTTTTCTCTGGGACCACTTCCAGGTCATGGTTCTTTAACCACTTTGTTACTATTTTCATGGAGGTATTTAAAGCTGATTCCAGTCGGGAGACCTCCTTAGCTACTCCAATTACGTCTGAAACATTTTGAAATTAAATAACGCTATGTAGTCGGCGAAGCCAATAATATTGACGCGTACCGGCAGTTGTTGTCTTATCAGATCGTCATAGATTCAGTTCCATAAGAAGGGTCCCAGCATGGAGCCCTGGGAATGATGATGCAATTAGATTAAGCTGTATTATTAAGATTAAATTCTCTTACTTTATGATTTTGCTCGTTACTTTACGAACTCTAATTTGAGTATTATTATTTCAGGACGTATGAGTAGAGCTGAAATATTACTTCGTCAACAATTAAATTTCCCAGTCGGTATGGATGACAAGACGAAACAGGAATTAGAACAACAATTACAAAAACTTGTGATTGAGAAGGAGTTAAGGAAGGAATTAAAATTAAAGCAACAATTAAACAAGGCAGCTAAAGAGACGTTTCCAATACGCAAAAGTACGAGAGCTAGGAGTCATTCTCTTGATGAATCTTTCGAAACTGGTAAATTACATAAATCAGAAATTGAGATGTTGGAAAATGTATTTATAAAAGATAGTCTAAGTTTTAACCCCAAAGATATATTTAAAGATAATTCTATGCCTGTGCAAACACAAGAAGATTTCCAAAATACGAAATTTATTGACGACGTTGAAACAACGCCTCCCCAACAAATCGATAATATTAAGACTGATTCTGCGAAAAAGAGACAAAAAACACAAAGAGCACTTGAAAAATTAAAAATTGACGTTACTGGCGGCGATCAATTAGATCTTCCAGCAAAGAGAAAATCTAAACCTAAAGTATTACCCGGTGATACTCCAGAGAAAAGATATGACAAGCATATAAAGTTAGGCCCGACATCGTCGTCTAAAAATAAATTGCATAAAATTAAGATTACTAACCAATCTCGAACAACTCTGTTAAAGAGAACATCTGAAACTAAATCAAACCCTTCAAATTCAATAGAAGAGAGATTGAAAATAATTAGTAATATAGGTGCATCTGAAACTAAAATAAAATCGTGCAGTCCAATGGAAGAGAGACTGAAGGCGATTGCTGATATGGAAGCAGCTGAAAGTATTAAAAAAAAACGTAGTTCGATGGAAGAAAGACTAAAAGGAATTGCTAATATGGAAGCAACGGCACCCAGAGAGACAAAACTTATTATTAAGTTTGGGAGAAGTCTTTGTAATTCTCCACGTGATTTAGACAAAAAAGCAGAAGAAATGATACCAAAACGTAGCAGGAAAGTTCAATTGAAATTTGACAAACTTAGTACTACATCTACAAATATAGACGCGACAGAAAAATCTTCAAAGAAAAAACATATTGTGAAAGGAAAATTAGATTGTTATCGCAGACCACTTAATTTTTTTAATAACGTTTCACAAGAATTGTCAAGTCAAAGCGAGATTGATGTTTCGAAAATAATTGACAAAAATAGTCAGTCCTCTAAGAGGAAGGCAGGTCGACCTTTTAAACGGAAATTGTCTTTAAAACTTGATGGAACAACAAATAACCGGAAATATTCTATTCAGCCGAGGATTAAACGTCGTATAAAGAGTTTAGATGAAATAAATACCAGCATTGATGAGAGCAATCTAGGGAAACAAACTTCTGTTAGCACCAATGATGTAGACGTGTTAGAAAATTTAAATCAAGCTGAAATTTGTATTAGCAAAGAAACAAGCTTTGAAGAAGGCAAAGAAACTAATAGTGAGGATGCAATATCGGATAAAGAAACTAAATCGACTGAATGTATTAACATTGAAGATACTGATAAGAAATTAGCAGATATTAAAAATGTTGATGATGTTGAATCTAATGTAATTGATAGAACCACAAAATCGCACACTTCTTTAACTTCAGATGATGTTGAATGTGCAACAAATAGAACAAGAGACAAATTAAACGAATCTAGTTCATTAGAAGAAACTAAAAAAGTTATCAATTTGGAAGCCAAAGAAAGGCGAGGAAGAGTTCAAGAGCTTGAAATTGAAGCTAAACTTGAGAATGAACCAAATAAATCTGAAACAGGTTTATCGAATGATTTACATAAGGAAATTAAAGAAAATGACAAGTTGATTGCGGAAGAATCAAAAGCTATCGAGGAAAAAAATGTTTGTGTGACTGATAATGAAGACATTATAGAATCTTCACAACCTGTTAGTCAGGTTGATTCTCTATTAGCTTTAGGATCGGGTATTACAGTATTAGCTACTGAGACTTTACGACCAATAATCGAACAATTCAAAGATGCGAAGGAAAAAGATCTTGCACTCGAAGTAAGTTCTTTAGAAACATCGAGAAATGATACTAAATTGTGTGACGTTTCTACAGAAAGTATTGATACGCAAAAAGAAACAAACATAGCTAGCGATATTAAAACTAATATATGCGAATTATCAACGCAAACAGTTGATCATGTCACCGAGGGTGAAAATCAATCAAAATTATGTGATGTTTCTACCGAGATAGTGGAAGAAAAGGCTAAAGATGCATTGCATGATTTAACGTTACGTAAAGAAGAAGCTAGTGTTTGTTCTCTTACTGATGTGTCATTAGATTTGGAAATAGAACGTACTCCACAGCGATCTACAACGGTACTCATAGAAGGTTCAAAAGGTACACCAAAAAATATGATCATTAGTAGTCCAGTAACAAAGCATACTCCAACAAAGAACAACGAACTATTAAAGAGTACAATAAATATTTCTCCTATAAGAAGTGGAAAATTATTGCAGGACGAGAATACATTATCTCACCATTCGCCTGAATTATTTGCAAACGACACTGATAATTCGACAGGTAAATATAAATAATTTTAATTTGATAAGAAAACGTTACCTCGTAATTTGTGTGACACTAATTGAAACAATTTCAGATAAAATTAATTTCTAAATTTTTTGGTTTATACATTCACTTACCGTTAATTGTAGATAAAAATGCAGAATGAAAATAAACTATATAACATTTACAGATAAATCTTCCGCAGCATTAGACATTCAACCAACATGCACAGAAAGTAATTACCAAGAACATATATATATGGAAGGCGAAGAAACAATCGAAGAACCTGTCTTAGAAGCGCCAATTGAAACAACGGGATCGAAAGTAGGGCCAACACTAACGGAAACCGGAAATGATATTACGACTGCTTTGAAAGAACCTACCTCTCGATCAGCTAAATTATTAAATCTCGTTCAATCGCCTTCGTATAAAACTGATGGTAACGAAATTCATTTTAATATTATTTTCATTTATTTTAAGTGCTTGCTGTAATTTTTTGTCATCTCTTAAGTCACTTTAATAAATTACTACTAGTTTACTTTATCTACATGCAATTCATCTGATACACTTTTAAAGCTTATATATACTATAATGTTTTTATTTTCTGAGTCTACAAAACTATATATTCTGATTTGCCATTTATAAATAGGATCTCCATATCAACATCGTGTTCTTATGCAGCAGAGCTTGAAACATTTGCTTCACGACGAAGTATTGATATCACCAGCTCAAAGTACCAGTACTGGTTTAGTTCGAAGTTCGCCTAAGGCCGATCGAATACGTAAAATGATGGAGAAGTGCGAAGAAGTCAAGCAGAAAGTCAGACAGAAAGACTTTGGGTAAATTCACTACACAGTTTTATAAATTTTAATCTTACTATATACCCTGATTTTTGAAAAATGTTTATACATTCAAGAATTTTTCTTAAACTACTAGAGCCTAAACTACTGTATAGAAATTTGATTGATGTATGGACAAGATGTTTATACAGTGAAAAAGACCTAATATTACATTTTTTATATCTACCACCATTACTAATATTTCCAAAAATTTAATATTGCTCTAGGAGACAGAAATTTAGTCTACTGTTTAGTATACTGGTTATCTCTACTGTTCGTCCCATACGTTGCTGATGACATTAAACTATAGATAATCCAGTAACGCAGAACATAATAAGGAGGATCTAAACTAAACATACAATTGGACAACGCAATGGCTCAACACTAAACGTGTCAAAATGTGTGGTCGTCCACATTTAGGTAGTATTGAAACAATCCAAAAGTTCAATACTACCTAAATGGGCAACCTCTAAAATCAGTAAGGGAGCAGTGTGATCTTGGAGTCATAATTTCGGACGACATAAAATGGGAGAAACAAATAACAAAAGTAGTAAAAAAAGCAAACACTACAAATTACCTAATCCAAAAATCATTCTCTGATATTAATACAACAAATATTGTTACCATTTATAAAACGCATGTAAGTCATATTCTTGAACATGCTGTATAAGTGTGGAATCCGTACTACAGGAAGGACATGCAAGTAACGGAGAGAGTACAGCGAAGAATCACTAAGATCAGGGCACTTCGTCATCTGAATTATGAAAATAGGCGTAGAGTTCTGGGCCTAGATACACATGAAAACAGAAGATCTCGCGGGGATATCACCTAAACACATAAGATTCTCTCGGGACACTACTCTTGCAATCTTTCCGACATTTTCACGCGTAGCTCGAACACTCATCTACGTGGCAACATAATCAAGCTTCAGACAGGAAGATGTACAAAGAATCCAACAAAGTTTTTCATTTCGAACCGAATGGCGAACTGTTGGAACTCGCTCCCAGACGATGTAGTGTGTGCTAGTGGAAAAAATGAATTTAAAACAAATTTGATAAACACATATCTATGCAAACATAAAAATATTAATTTAACCCGCTAATGGCGGGTCTTTTCAGCTCGCGGCGGTCACAGTGCACGCTACCGGGTGTAACCGACAGACTTATCAGTAATAAGCTGCTTCTGTTATGGTTCTTAATAATCATAATATTTTCGGAAAAAAAAAATACCCCAACTGTGGTTTTAGAGGATCGTAGAACTCTCTGAGATTCTGATCGTAGATATTCTGTTTCACTTTGGCAAACAAGTGGCTTTCTGTGCACTCAAAATGGCAAATTGATGAATTAACTTCCCTATAAATCTAATGTGACACCCACTGATTTTTTTGTTCTTACACGTAACACAGCTATTGACAAATGGTTCAGAGTGGTATTCTGACGTATTATTGACTTTAGAAAACTTGTCTGAAACTCGGAAGGTTAAAACGCTACAACTGTTCAGTTCTGAAACATCTTTTGAACTTTTAAAAAAATATTCAAACTTCAATAAATTATTAAGAATCGTTGCTCTCTGATAATGCTTTATTATTAATTTAAAATCTAAGACAAATCGAAAGTTTGATTCACTGTCAATAACGGAAATAAATGAAGCACATGATACGGTTATCAAAATAGTACAACAAACCTGAACTCCTAGAACTCTTAGCTGACCGAACTCTTCACTTCACAAAGATGATCAAAATGTAGCTAACAAGACTGGATTAAAAAGGACAAGTTCGCTCCTGTCTCCTAATCCATATTTGGTCGAAAGGTGTTATGAGGCTTGGAGGGCGAATTCAGAATTCGCAATTAATTTGATGATTTTAAAAAACATCCAGTTATCTTACCATCAAGTAATGACATTACAAAATTAATTGCATTTTATGAAACTAAACGACTAATGCATAGCGGGCCAGCTGCTTTGATATCTTTATTACGAAAAAAATATTGGTCACTCAAAGGAAAATCATTAACAAAACAATTTGTGCACAGTTGTATAATCTCTTTTCGAGCAAGACTAATTATTGCTCAACACATTACGGGTGATTTTCCAAAGGTACGTGTACAGCCAAGTAGACAGACCACTTTCTACTTGCGGAGTAGATTTCGCAGGACCTCTGTTAATTCGCAATAGAAGAGGTAGAGGTCTCAAAACTACCAAATCTAACTTATGTCTTTTCATATGTTTTGCTACAAAAGCAAATCATGTTGAAATTGTCGGAGATTTCTCCACAGAATCCTTTATGCTTTATGGAAGAGTTGCCTCGATTCAGGCGTGGCAAGTGTGATCACATTTATTCTGATAATACAATAAACTTTGTTGGGGCAAATCGAGAATTGAAAGAACTGTATATGCTCATCAATACGAATTTTGGTTTCATTAAACGCACACTGCAAAATGAGAGTATCCTAACATTTCAAACCTCCAAATTCTCTTAATTTTGGAGGTCTGTGGGAGGCTGCGATAAAACAAATAAATTACCATTTAAACAGAATCGTTGTTAAATCTTTACTTACCTACGAAGCACTGTACATAATAATTATTCAAATAGAAGTGTGTTTGAACTCAAGACCGCTTCATCCTTTTTCCGATGATCCATACGACTTAAACTCCCGCTCATTTCCCAATTAGCGGCGCTTTGACGGCAGTCCCGAATCCAGTCTTTTCGAATATTAATGAAACGATCACGCTGGAAACGAGTTTAGTAAACGTTACAACAATTTTGGGCACGCTGGACTCAAGATTACATTGTCGAGCTTCAGCAACGCGCCAAATGGCAAGCTACAGACAGTAAACATTTAAAACTAGGTTCTTTATTTGTACAAAGACGATTTTGCACCTTCAATGAACTGGCGTTTGGGTAGAATTATCAGCGTGCAGCCTGGTCATGATAATCTGGTTCGAGTTACAACGGTGAGGACAGCGTTCGGCACATACAAGAGAGTAATTACTTGCTTGTGCATATTATCAGTTGAAACTTAGTAGTTCAAGGAGGACGCCATGTTGGAGCAATTTTCGACACTGACACAAAATGTTTTTATTTTTACTCATTTCAGTCAGCTATGTTCATGTTACATCATGGATCACTTCACTTTACTTAAATATATAGATCAATCAATATGTCTCAATATATATTCTGCTATACATTCATTGTAAAATGAACAAAATATACTATTAAAACAAGTGTTATGCAATTATATAAGTACAAGTAAATTACAATTAATCTAACAAACACCTCGTATTCGGCTTTTCTCGAATAATGGTAACTAACAATAGTTTTTAAAACAAATCTCTCGATAATTCTCTCGTCTGCTATGTAATGCTACCTTTATTTTTAAGTTATTCTAAATTTGAAAATAAGTCTTCGAATAAGCATTGTTCTTTTTATTTTAGGTGTATATCATTAGTTAGTGATGATGAAGATTTGTCCACAAACAGTCATACGAAAAAGGAATTCCCACACGAGGACATACTTAATTTTGGACGAGAGGTACCAAGTCCGCTAGCAACACCCAAATTAAGCATTCTTAAGAGAAAGTCACCGGAGAGCGGCGATGAATGTGTTACACCTGGAGCTAAGGTAATTATATATTTTTTGTTATTATTCTTCGTGAATGAGTTGATAGGAGATATAGAGCTAAACTATCTTATCCTGAGGTGTTGACGACTCATAGTCGTATAATCGGTGGCGTCGTCTATGCAATATTTTGGTTAACGGAGGCTGTACTCTATGAAGTATATAAAGTAAAAGGAGATTGATTTAGTTTGGATGTAGAAGTTTGGAAACAAGAATAGAAAGACAAAAATAGAAATTCTTGTCTAAAATAAATCTAAAATATTTACGACGCATAATGAGCTAAACAGCTTGATAAACACATACAGACATTCTTATGTAAAGACATTTCCAATAAACAAGTTGTTAGTTTTTATCTAAACAGCAATTTTCTAAGTTGTTTGCTGGAAATGTCTGTCATAAGAAATTTTCCAAATTGTTCTCAAAAAATTTGCAATTATAGTTAAATATTTGTTATTACTTCGTGCGCTACCATTTGTATAACGTATAATTTATGCGCTACCGTTTGTATAAGCTATAATTTATGTTTTTAATTATAAGCTATGATTTTCATGATAGCGTTAAGCTAGTGGAACACTTATAAGACATAATATAATCATTTTGCGCTTAATATAACAGAACATCAAATGAAAATTTTAATAATTATTGTAATAGTTTGCTTAGCACAGTTAAATACTATAAAAAGTGCCAGAATAGTTGGAATACCATCGCTATCTCCTACCCTAATGGGCAGGGAACTTTTAAAAGAATTAGCTAGAAGAGGCCATAATGTAACCATGATTACACATTTTCCACAAACAGGAAACCAGACAAATTATGATGAAATTCAATTAGGTTTACATGAAGATATTAAACAAGATTATCGAGAAATTTTATTGAAGACACGTTCATTCAATGGTCAACTGTATAATGTAATACAAATTACCTACCGAGTCATTAAAGGTATGCTGGAGAATAACAAATTTCAAAATTTTATTAACAAAACTTTATCAATTGATTTATTAGTTATACAAACGGCAGCTCACGAACCTTTTTTAGGTTTAGCTTATAAATATTGTGCTCCAGTTGTTACTTTAAATAATTGGGGTTCTTGTAATTTTTATGGTCATAAACTTGGAAATCCACTTCCATATGCTACGGTTCCGGATCTTTTTACTTCCTATTTGGATGAAATGTCTTATGGAACGCGTATGGAATACTTTACAAGGTACATTCATATCTTTTATGATGTCATACGTCTACATAAGCTTTTAAGAGAAGCTTAAACAACAATATTTTCCAAATACACCATCTCTGAAGAAATTAATTGAAAATGTGACGATACATTTGCTATATTCGAATTTTTCTACTGAAACAACGAGACCAAACATTCCAGGAAATATAAATGTGGGTGGATTCCATTTATATAGGAAGAAATTTTCTATGCCAAGAGACATAAAAGATTTCGTAGATAAAGCGCAAGAAGGAATTATCCTGATCAGTTTTGGTTTGAATATCGTCGATAAAAATTTCAAACGATCCGTGTCTGAAAGTATTTTTGAAGTTATTAATAATCAAACAATGAAAGTTTTACTTTTTTGAATATCGTTGTATTGGCCCCGTAAAATATATTATATAAAATTGTTGTAGACAGGTGGCCAAAATTGTACACTAAATGAAACTAAATTTTCATTACGAACGTTTTCAATATATAAATATCATCATCAGGTAAATA
>WYDF02283679.1:3313-16878 GCA_009867245.2 Adranes taylori | reverse complement strand
TATGTATTATCTTTGTTACGTGCTCCATTATAAATATTTTATATATGTGAAAAACGTCGTAAGCACTATTATATACCTACTATTTTCTGTGGAATAATATTGAATTTTAATTAGATAATTGTCAAAATAACAATTTGTCAACATTTTTACTTACTTAGAATATAAAAGGCACCTAGCACCTATATCAGATGAATTGAATTGAATCCTATTTATTCTTAGACAGTGCCTAAATTATATTATAAACTGAAAACAATTTATCTATTTTGACTAAATACTATATCAATTTTCACTGAATCGTGAGGTTAAATAACAATTCTCCAGATTTAGTAGTGGAGGAGAAATTCTTGAGCATATTCCCGTACAAATTCCCGTACAGACGGACATTGAATTAGGTTCTTTCTTTTAGCATTGGTTAAACTACATCATATAAATACACTAAGAACAAATATACCAATATTACTTTACTTCTATAGTTGACTTAAATACTTGAAATTATGTTTACTTTTAATTTAACACTAAAATAATGAGGCATTGTCATCGATACCATTAACGGTTTACAAAGCCTTTATTCTAGTAGACTTTTCGAAGCGATAAATGGCGTCAGAATTTTTCGCAAGTTTCGAAAAATGTTCGATACCTAAAACAATGTTTAAAAGTGGTTTCGTCACGGTGTCAGGATAAACATAAAATAAATGATTTATAAATGACATTTTTCAGAAAACACTTTTTGGACTGACTTTCTATTTTGATTATATACGTTTTGTACATAATATGGTAACCCTACCAGGACCTCAGGTAGTCAGCAAGATGATTGTGATAATTGTCAGAAACATGTATACATATAACACGCACATGCTTTTACGCCGACGGTAAACAAATATAAGAAGAAGAGGAATAACACGCACATAACCCTAAATAATCTATTTAACGAATAAAAGGCAAATATTATAAATTGAAAAAATGTATTCAGCATTACAACAAGCAATTCTTCAGCGAAGGGCGTAAGTTTATCGGTACGTATGTAATATTCTCTTTTAAATAATATTCAAATTTCAGCAAGGCTACTTCGAGAAAGGGTAGAAAGGCAATTGAAGAAAGAGGCCCAAAACTTATAGAGAATCCAAAAAAATTGTTCATCTTTAAAGGCCGTAAAACTTCCGAAAGAACTAGAGCACTATTCGAAGATTTCTATTTATTACGGAAACCACACGTTCAGAAATATCTGAGACTTAATGATACTATAGTGTTTGAAGATGCAACATATGCAGAATATCACTGCAAGAAATTTGATGCTTCACTGTTTCTAACATGTTCTCATAGCAAGAAACGTCCACATAATATCGTAGTTGGAAGGATGTTCAATCATTTACTATTTGATATGGTAGAATTAGGTATTCTTTGTTGCTTTACAATTTTTCGGTCTTACTTTTATATACTGTTTTCTACAATCCGAGATTTAGTTCCTTGAACATTTAGTAACAGAAAAAAATGAGGAAAATGAATATTAATAACTTTATTATAAAATTATGTAGAGATTATTTATTGCTCCACTATTTACAAAAAAAGTAAAGCATGCCCAATCGCTCATTTTTTATATTTAAAATATCTATGTTACTTGTAGCACCTATTGAAAGTGTAAACATTCATATTTAAAACAATGTACTACTACCACGGTTTACAAAATTTTCAAAATAAATATTTCCTCCTTGAAATTCTATTGCTATGGCTTCCAAATGAGAAATTTGACATAGAAAATTTTATATGTGTCGTAAGACTTGTGTTCTGTTCCGTGAAATATCACTCTCAGCATCGACCCGTTTTGATCCGAGTAAACTTGAATCGCTTTAATACAACACCCAGCGTGAACTAGCCCCTTACTAAATGTATTTGCAGACTAAACTAGGATGAATATCTATAATTTAAACTCCAATGAGGTACATCAGATTAGACTAGATTTACTAACAAGTCTATATACAAATATTCATCAAACGCATTCAGCGTCAAGTGGAAAGTGTTCTACTAGCTAGTACTTCATAAGTTATTTGAAAGCTTCCACTTTGTTTAAACTTTGAGTTTTAAAGTCTAAGTATCACATCCGACCATTCATAACACTTCGTAAAAAGCTCGCAAATGTATGTTTCGTGTGAGGTGTCTATTACTCAAATCCGATCGCCATTTAAAAAACATGCGTGTTATTTTTATTCTAATCGCAATTTCTTCTTTGTCTTCCGCTCTGCAGTTAATCGAATTTCCTAAATATTTGAAATCTTCAACTTTATTTAGTGTTCCCCAATTTCATTAGCAATTATCCAGTATTGAGATAATAGCACTCTTACTAAGTCGTACATGTCAATACCATCGATTTCTAAGCACTCGAAAAGTGCTTCATGTGGAACAGTATTGAACACTTTTTCAAAGTAGACATATTTACGAAATTCAACACTTTTTGCAGGATTGTGGCAATATCTCTCGATGGCCATTCCATTTCGGAACCTTAACTAATCTAGACTCTTCACAATGTTTATATGTGCGCTTGGGTATTATTTGTAAGACTTCAACCATATGGTTCATTAAGTCGATAATCAGAACTTTCTTATGAGTTCGAGTTTATTAATTTCGGGGCATAACCTTCTTGCAAATAAATTATTCAGAAAGCATTTGAAAACTGTTTTTAGTATAATTTAGAAGATTATTTTAATATGTCATCTGGCTATTATGCCTGCACTTTTAATTTTCTTATAAATGAATCGATCCGTTTTTCATACCTATTAAGTTCCCTTGCATATTTTTAATCGCTAACACACTTAGAATGTTATTTTCTTATTTACTTTATACCAGGTATTGATTCAATAATACAAATGAACGAAATTAAAAACGCGAAAGTACCGTTGTACACTAAACCCGCCTTAATATTCAATGGTATTGCTTGGGAGGAAAGCGAAGATTTGAAAACATTGAGATCGATTTTTACGGACTTTTTTTATAGAGAAGATATAGAATCTATTCGATTACAAGGTATCGAACACATCATTTGTTTTACGGCTACAAACGAGAGTAAAATTCTAATGAGATCGTATCGAATCTTATTTAAGAAGTCTGGCCAAAAAACTCCACGTGTAGAACTTGTAGAAACAGGTTAGTATACATATAAATAATACTCTTTTTCTGTCTGGTGTATCATATGTAGTATGTACGTAATTTCGTATAGCAATATAAAGAACATAGGATTTATAAAAATTTTCGATTTGACATTGTTATGGTAAAGCACCTTTTGAAAATCCCTGAATCGCAAAATGTGGTATTTAAAATATATGTGTTTAGATCGACTATCTCAAACTGTTCTTTACGGCAAACCAGATAATGTCACGGTGGGGTGGGAGCTTTCGTGCTAGGAGAGGCGCCTTATAAGCTTCTACAGCAACTACTAGATGCACTATTGAGATGTGACATTACTACTTTCGTAAAATTTGATTTTAGTAGAGACCTAAGTGAATAAAAATGCATCGAATTGCTTCGTTTGACTTTTGGTAGTAAATATTATGTACAACTGATTGCAGAATTTCATCGTGCTCGTGCTTCCCTGAGTGTTGAATTTTGTGAAGAACGACCAAAAGTGGTTGTTGTTCTAAAACGCATCAATGCTGCACGAAACATCACTTTAATCAATAAAATGATTACTTTTCTGTATAACTTACGCAAGCCAATATAAAGATTAGATGTCACAAAACAAGGCCAATGTATCATTTAAAGAAGAGCAGCAATTGTTACTAAACGTAACACACATATCACACACATGGCACATTCAGAAAAACCATACGATAAACACTACTTAAATTATAAAGACTATCAAATTATAAAGACTATTTGCAGTTTACAAACAAACTAATATCGTATATTATTGTATACATATTCATTTATTTATTCAATAAACCCTTTTTGTGTTATCTGCTGACTTAAAGTATAAATTAAAAATATCTTGCAATGATCTATGTATGTCTCAAATCTCGATAATTAATTTACCCCTTTGAGGCCGAAATTGATATTTCTGAAGGAAAGCATATTTTTTACTCACAATGGGTAAATTACAATAAAAGAAAACACTTTAATCATGTTTCACGGACATTTTGTTTTTAGGATCAGATTTAGGATATGGTCACAAGCACTAGACACTAAAAGACTAAAAGGCAAAAGTCCACAGTCATTTTTCATGAAAAGCAGATAACAATTTTTATCCTTATTGAGGCACAATCCAATACCACAGGTGGAGCATTTCCAGATGGTTCAATGAACTACAATATCCACACCTTAGTGAGCTACACCGTATGGGCATATGAGCACATTTGTCATGTCTTAGTTCCAAGGGAATTATTGTCTTGAATTTGTTTACAGGTTTCTCTGAAGAGTTCTTTCCTCGTTTTGTTGATTTCACTGCCCCTATCAATTCACGTGCCACTGGCAAATGGAATAATACCTTTTGACTGACATCGTTGTTGAAATAAAAGTAATGCATTCATCACACATGCATGAAGAAAATAAATGAATATGCAATGCCACCATTTATGCGATTTGCGATCAGCTTCATACAAACTCTTCAGCATATGAATTCGATCAATGTAGCCCATGTGGGCATTGTATTCATTCACTATTTTAGGACAACAGATGTCTTGTCTATAACTATCATTCACTAGTCATTCATGAATACGTAGAATCCGCACTTTATAATCTCTTTTTATGAGTTCCATAAACATATATTGACGAATGGAGCTTCTGCCTTTGCATTTTATTATTGATTCGTCTACTGACTGGAACTCATAAGGTTTCATTGATGAATTTCTCATGTAATTTAGTGATATGAGGTCTCACTTTATATAACTTTCATAATTGGTCTCATTTTTTTTTTTTTGCTGTACAGCATTGTCATGCAAATGAATGTTTCCAACAAGCCACGAGAATCTGTCTCTGGAGATAAGAAGCAGATGAAAATATCCCTCATTTCTTCCCGAGAAGACCAATAATCTCTAGCTTGGCGTTTGTTTTAGGCTCATCAGCATATTCACTCCCAAAAAAATATTAATTTCCACATTAGTTGTTGGAATAAAATTAATTATGACTACCACCACTTTGTTGAAGATCTTATAAATTGGTATGGAAAACAATGTCTTAGATGAGGAAACAGATGAAGAAACATGTCTATAGGAGTTTCTATGATACATTAGATCCCTGATGTTCTACGAATTCATTTGTTGAATTCGAGTTACATGCCTCAGATCATTTTTTCAAACAATTTTATCTTTTAGCAATATTGCCTGTAATTACAAAAGTGGCACTGCATCTTCTGTTTTCTACCCAGTATTGTCGTTTGTCACATGCAGTGGCCGCTGGTGCATAAGTGCACAGGTGCACGTGAACAGCCATATAAAATAATAAACAAATTTAAAAATTATTAATTTAAAATGTTTTAAATTTTCATTTTATCTTTTGCTATTAGAACTGCAGCTGCGTAGCAGACTGCCAAAAGAATAATAAAATGATACACGTAGTTAATATATGCTACTGGCATAGGTAGCACGAAAAATTTGTGAACTGCTGTTTACACGCAAAACCTGAAGTTTTGCAATGGGCTCGCCTGATTAGTCTAAAATAACTTGCAATTTTATACTGAGAGAGAGCACAATTTATTTGTGAACGCGCTGTGTATGGGGACTTTCGTTTCAATATTCTTCTGATGCAATTTTATAAACTTCATTAATATGCTCATAATAATAAATCTGAGTATCGGATTATTTTTTTAATTAATATTTTGAATACGTTTAAATAAAGTATTTTTTAATTAAATTATAATTAATTCAGTTCAAAATATTATGAATAAAAATTTATCTTATGAAGAGAAACAGGAATTAAAAAAACTTGACCACATCAACCAGATTTGAAAATCAGAATAAGAAAACTGAAAAGCGTGTTTATAATCATAAGTTCAATAGTTTATCGCATAACAGAACAATAGTTGCAATCCAATATTAGATACACGTCAAATATGCACTGCTTTTTAATTTTTTAAATGATTGTGAACTCATACTGAAAATTTTCACGGGCTTCCACTGGTCACATGCTTCTAAATCATCAGCAGGCTCAAAAGTAACATCGATTCCTTAATATAGAACAACGTATTATCAACATGAATTTCATCAAGCATGACATCTTCGAAGTCGGATTCTACTGATTCGTAATAAATAGGTATTTCATGCAGAAGTGAGTCAAACTCATTCTGACCCATAGCATTCAATTCACCCAGACTCCATTTATTTTTCTTCCCTGCTATAAAAATGTTTCATTGAAGGCTAATTGTTATTGCTGGAAACCACGACATAAAGTGACAAATTGAGGAAATGTTACACTTTCAATTCAGTTAATCTTATATATAAAATGAATCTTTGTCTATCATTGTTTGTCTTTTATGGTCTCTGAAATTACATAAGCGGTCGAAGCCATATTCACACCATAGCTTCGGTTGGTGCTAACTTAGTTTTCTGTTTTGGTTGTTACAACGGATCACAACTGGAAAAGCTCCTATAAACAATAGTCTTTCTATAAACAATATATTCCACATCCATATAGTGTCTTACCTGCCATATTTTTCGAAAATTGTGGAAAGTACAGAAATAAATGACTTATTGAGAACAATCGACAGACCTGTAAAAACCCTCCTGTTACTTCTAACACTTGACTGCACAAACAGATTTTCCGCAGCGAACATTGCAGTAGTGCTTTCTAGGTATATAGGCACCACATATAACGTTATGGTTAGCAGTGAAAACCTCTGAACTGAATTGTTAATTTGTGGCTAACCACTTGGACCCAAAAGGTTAATATGTACTTACCTATTTATGCTTCAATTCATTTATTTTAACACTTGTTTTATGTGAATCTCCGATGAGTGTTTGCATGAAAACGTATAGAATTACGCATAAAAAAAATTTGTAGGTCCAAGTATCGATTTCAGTTTGCGTCGTACGAAAACTCCGTCAGAGGATCTACGCAAGGAGGCCTTCAAGCTACCACCCAAAATGGGTGCGCCACTCAAAAAGAATACAAGCATCGATCCGTTTGGTACGAAACACGGACGCGTTCACTTGGGTGTTCAGGATGTGGAGAAACTTCAAACGCGCAAAATGAAAGGTCTTAAAAAGACATCGGCCGAAAAAGCTGAAGAGAGGTAAATCATAGTTTTCAAATGTCTGTTGACATTTCATCAAAAAAAGATATAAAGTCTTATTGTTTATCCTTATTTAATAATTTTAGGATTTTAGCAGTGAATGATTAATTTTTTATCGTAACAAAACCTTTTTGTTATTAAATTTTACCTTAAAAGAAATTTGTTTTTGAGAGAATTTTATTAACTTTTATAATATAGGTTGATGAAGAAACGTAAAGCGAGATCCACAAATTCAGAAAGTGAAATTGATAGGCGACCATCGAAATTGCAATCGAAAATAGATATGGAAGGAAAACTTGAATTATAGTTTTCTTATTACTACGATTTCCTTTTTGTGTAAAGATTAATAGATAGGTTTGTAATATTAACTTTCTCAAGAGGATGCCGATCCATATAAAACCGAAAACACATATGCTCTAGCTATTATCTATCTTAAATATTTGAAGTTATTTGCATTTATTATTTGAAGTTTTAGCTTATCTGTTCGAAACTATGAAATAACGTATATGTTTCTCAAAAATATTGTTTTTGTACCTCTTAAGAGCTATTGATGATTAATAACTAATCATTAAACTTTTTTATATAAATACTGTAATATTTAAATAAAACATTTAATGTTTAAATAAATCATGCCACATTGTTATATTTGTATTACTATTGTTTCAGCTTATAAAATTGTACAATTTTATTCATACAGAACATAAGTAAACTGAATTTTAGTTATAAAACACAAAGAATTTTTTTCTATCAGAATGAACTAACTTTGTTTTACATTCTTGGTGTGCTATTTTCAAATATAACAACAGTATTTTTCTACCTATTTGCTATTTAGCATATGTTATAGATACGGAGTTCAAATATTCTATTATACATTTTCATAAAATTTGGTGCAGTAATTTGGCGAGATATCTATGATTCCTTACAAAATGTTTATTTGGCGGTTATTAAACATTTAATGTGGGAGGTACTTAATCCCCAGTAGTCACTGCTCCTTCCTGCATACGACCCTGGAAGGATTTTTTTTAAATAGAGTAACAATTTTCATTTAGTCTTATTAAGGATTAATCAACAAACAGAAAATGTTCTTATGTTAATATATTCCTATTTTTATAATCAATGATACAAATAAAATTTCATACAATATTTACATTTTAATTTATTAATATGTATGTACGCTTTTCATTCTGATGTTAAACAAACACTTTCATAGTTTTTTTAACCCTAGTTCTACAAATCGGGCATCTGTCCTGATAATATGGCAGATCATTTTCGCAATTTGAACATAAACATAAATGCTTACACGGCAAAATTAAAACACATTTCTGTTCTGCCTGACATATACAACAGTATGTATTGTGATCAACTTTGTATTCAACATTTCTCGCAGGTCTCCGATTCCTTTTATGTCTAACAAATAATGTTTTATATATTTTACTACACGCTTCGGTTAAGACGAATTTCAGCGCTCTTCTGTAAGTATGCATAATTAGTGAAACAGCAATAATGGCTAAAAGACCCAAAACAGATTCTGTTGTAACTTCACCAAGTAAGCAAGAATGTATAAAGTGATAAATAGATGAATATCCGGAGGCCACAAAATTCTTTAATTCTTGTATTAAACTTTGAATATAAAAAACACATAATGCATTTAAGTAAATTATAAAAAGTGGTATTAACGTAATAGCGAACCAAACACCTGATCCCAAAAGCAGAATAAAATATTTCGTATAATAAACCAAACTTAAGGGCACGGCAGATATACGTCCCAGCAGCGTAATTAATGTAGAAAACACTGCACTTAAAAAGTTTAAAACACTTTGCCATAGCCATATTATGTTCTGTACAGAAAGCAGCAAAATCGCTCTGAAGTCTTGATATATTTCTGTTATGAATGTGAAGGTTTGCAACAACTTTTCCAATATGTCATTTATAAATAGATAAAAATCTTCAACTCCTACGGTAAGAACTTCCGCGAGTGATATTGTTAAACTCTTCATCACATCCAATAAAATTCTAACAGTATTTACTATAACATTTCCAATCAAATAACTTAGTAAAAATATATAATACGTTCCAGTTTTTATGGTTGCCAAGAAATAGTATAAAATATAATATATCATTATTGTTTAAAAATATAAAAAATTTCAAATTGTAGGTTATGTATATTCACATCAGTTGATTTTCAAATTTTTACCGTTCACCAGGGTTGCCAGTTTATTAAAACTATTTCAAGTTTTTAATTACTTTTTCAAGAGCATTAAAAGATGTAATATGAATTTTATTGAAACGGTATATATTTGTTTTTTGTATTGCAAATTCCAAAATTTTATGAAGTACTTCATTATAAATATATGCGTACATAAATATATATTACATATTTAATTATATTTTCATTGAAAATAATGCTTTATTCTATTTTAAATTTTATTCGTATGACCTGTTTCGGCTTATGGCCATCCTCAGATAGCTACTGTTAGATAAAAAAGTAATTGTAGCTGCCTGAAAATTGCTCAACTCAAAGACTGTCGTAGAACTAAATTTTAATAAACAAGGATGTACTATTTTTATTGAAATGTAATTATGTATTATTATTTTATGTTTATAAATAATTATCATTTCTTACATAAACGGTTACCGTTTACTATATAAATACGTAAAAACATATTAGTGATTCGCAAATAATAGTAAATAGATTAACAAAAAGAACAACTCTGTACATTCACAAATGATGAAATATCTTTTAAATAAATTATGGGTAGCTTACTGCGTTTTATAGCATTTTTTTGAATTAGTTCAATTGCAATAGATATGAATTGAACTAATATGATTTTACATACATTTTGGGGAAAATGTTTAACTAACGTCATTATCTTCAGGTGCGTTCAAAATGATTTATATTATGACTGCGTTCAGTCAATCTGAACGGTTGAATTGTTCGGTATTGCTCGCATTAGCTGGGCATACACATACGTTCTTTCCTTCGAGAAAGAAAGGCGCGTGTGAAAACAGTAATCATTAGCCTTATTGCACCTTAGTGATCATATGGCCGCATCGTGAAAATGCTTCATGATAAACCAAATAACACATTTAGCCTTCGACATCTAGTCGCGCCGTTCAAACATGTAATGGATCATCTGATACTTTTTTTACCACGCTCCATTCATTCGTGACGTTCTATCTCGCCACCCTTCTTGAAGGAAAAAACGTATGTGTACGGTCACCTATTCAATTGAGTACTTAGTTTCAAAACATTTTAGAAAATCATTACAGCAAAGGACAATGTGGTAGTAATATATTATCAACCTTGAATTTAGGCAATTAAGGTTAACTTTACTAATCAATATTCAAAACACATCTATATCGATAATAAGCAACCTAACAAAATAATTTTGATAGTCATAACTTGCATTGGATAAAAATTGTGATCCTCACAAATATGGTAAAATTTCTCTGCAAATTTTAATACTATCGCACACAGGAATCTCTTGTTTGATTTAAAAATAATCAATAGTTATTGCTTCGTATAAATCTATTAAAATGAAAAGCAAATGGATAAAAAATATTAAAGCTTAGTATGCAATTATCCTTAAAAGATAACTAAGAAATTTTCATATCCTCTGCGTCCTTTAAAATTTTATTCAATCTTTTCCCAATCAATTTCGGATAAGTATTATTCTTAATCCTAAATTCTTTACTTTGATGAGACACAGCACCATTTTGAATCTGATAATCACACAGCAAAGCTAAAGGTTTAATAAGTTCTTTATAATAAACAGCGTCTTTCTCTATTTCCGAAAGGGCAATAGCAGCAGTCTCCAAAGTACTTAAGCATCCGTCACTAGGTTGTGTTCTTATTAAATAATTACTGATTCCAGTTGACAATAATTTCATTTGCTTCATTTTATGAAGTATTGGGCTACCAGTGTAAATTGCTTTCGTTTGTGGCCATGTACCATCAATTAATACAATATTATAGTTCTCGTATTGTAATACTAAATTTTTTATGTCTGTCGATTCCTTACTAGGATATAACAAAATCGAATTCGGTGCACTTAAAATATCTTCTAGTTCCTTATGTCTACCAGGAAACCGCTTACCTTTAAATATTAAACACTTGCCTTCTGCTAAACCTAAAGTTAGCATGTGGCAGGTTTTTAAACATCTTTTTTCTTCTGCTGGATGTTGCAGAATAACTATTCTACTTTGTGAATTTAAAGTCGTATTTGGTAACGCCTTACACCAACAAACAACAGAAGGACGTCTGAAGTAAAGAACATTTAGTATGAAAATTGTATTAGATATTGAGTAGTACTTACTGACAGTTATTGCATATGCTTCTCATCTTTGGTGGATCAGCAGGAATATTTGCTAAATCATTTAAAACAATTTCTTCGTCTAATTCCATAGGTTGGATGAGTGTTATTTATGTTTATATTTTTTTATATATTCCAATTCAATATACAACAATAAAAAAAAATAAGGTTATGCCATAGTTTAGTATTTAATGAATCCTTTCATAGAAACTTCGCCAGATATAAAAGTTGATCTCTCCATCCTTTTACACCGACCACACACCAGTGTCTAGCCGATAGCAAGGTCAGGCATTGAGTTATATTGGATAATTGCGATAATTTATGTATGATTTTAGTGGGAGTAGTTTCAAACGTTCTTTTGGTTAACTTTATTACTTATGTTAAGTGTGTAAAATAAAAAGAAAATCTTTTGAGCATAATTATAGTAAATTGAAAATATTTTTTATCAATTTAATTTTGTTAATATTTTGTATTATATCTCATTATGTGTCTTTGGCCGGAAGTTCATACATATCAAAATTAAAGCGCTAATATTTAATGTTTCTATTTGTAATAATTTGTAATTGTATTGTGTGTTATATCAATCTCAATAATAGTGAAGATTTAAGTGTACTGTTCTATTCCACCAATTTAGCTCAGAAAAAAATCATAAAACAATGTAAATGATATGGGTATTCTCAAATTGTAATAAGTATACAATTTTGTTTGAAAAGCATTACAAAATCGACCAGGGCCGGATCAACCAAAAGGCAACGTCAAGGCAGAATAAATAGCACCAAATCACCAAAAACGCCTACGTAGAACTTTGATGAGCGCACGATTTTAGATTATAGTTACGGGAGGGAGGGCGGAGGGGGGGGGGGTCGTTTGTCATAATGCATGCTCAATTTTCCTCAACTCAGAATGCTTTCGTGGGTAAGAAAAATTAATGGGACCATCCCCCATCTTGATTCGGCTCATGTGTACGCTCATAAAAATAGGTCTGGTCGAAGTCAAAAAATCAAACAAGTTGTTTATATTGTTATTGATTGTACTCTGGAAAATAGTCATGATTCAGGAAATTTCAGGTTCAAAATGTTTCTTTATTAGCTTTCCCAATTCTCCAAATTACGTAAGTTTCCGTTTTTGTGATAAAGCGATATTTCCGACAGAACTAAATATTTTTAACCCATGTAAATTTATTATTTGTAAAACCTTTTTACTAGAAAAACAAACTTCATACTTTTTTTTGATAGTAATATATCGCTCTACCAAATTTGACGAGGCACGTATAAAATGTTGCACGGCGAGACATCAAGAAACTTTAGTTTGACACTTCCTGAGAGAAAACTAAATTAATGATAAATTGCGATGACGAAATTATTTAATAAAGTAAAATGTGAAGAAATTATATTTTTATGTTATATGAGAGGAATAAGAAAACAATGTTTATTTTTTCATTAAGAACATATACATAACTTCTATAGAAATAAATAGTTTTATCATTAACATTAGTCACACAAAAAATAATTAAGAGAAATGCAATTTCAAAATATTATGTAAGTCATCATGTCGTGATAAAGATTTGTAATTCATTAAATTGTAAAAATAAATTAGATATAACATTCAGCACGACTATATTATTTTGGTAAGGGTAAGTAAACTGAGCAGAGTATTAAGAACTAATAAATTTATTGCGATACATATATCACAGGTTTCAATCCTTTGAACAATTAATTACCTCAACATTGATTGCATTTTCGTTATATTTGATTAGCATAGACACCCATAATAATGGCGATACAACTTTGCGCTTTGGGTGCTTTGATACCGCTTCTTTTTAGCTCTTCTTTTCGATACCGATATATCAAGATGCAATATCTAAGGGGATACACATACCTGTACCTTGCACAGTAGCCATGCGCCTATGAAGTATGGGGTTTTAGGGTACTTAACCCCCCGCAAAAAGGGCGCCTCGGGCGGCGGGGGTCGGGTAGGTCCTGGAGAGGGGTGCGCGGCGAGGCGTGCTCGACGACTCGCCGCCGAGCACACCACCGGGG
>WYDF02283657.1:0-16880 GCA_009867245.2 Adranes taylori | reverse complement strand
ATTTATATATATATATATATATATATATATATATATATATATAGTGACAATACTAATGAGTGTGTTTTGTACCTGCTAATGTTGGTGCTGCAGCGGCTGCCGGATGTCTGCCGGCAAATGCGGCTGCTGCCGCAGCAGCGGCCGCTGCTGTTGGATATGCGGCTGCTGCTGCTGCTCTTACTGCAGCCCGATTACGTTGGATGGCTGCCACGCCCCGAAGAGCTTCTGGCCATTGTACCATAGGAACTGAATTAAAAATAATTTTGTCAGCAACTATAAAGGAGATAATAAAAGTCAAAATATAATCACAAAAGTCGAAACCTTTATTATACAGGGTGATTCACCACCGACGCCACGGAGTTTTATGAGGAAATTGCATTTATTATGCATATTTCAGTATTGCGAAATTATGTGTGATGATAATACAATTTAAATACTTTGTAGATATACAGGGTGCAATTTTTCCTGGAAATAATTAAATATCTCACGATCAATTTAATTCTAAATTTAATTCTAAAACCATTTTCAAAATGTTATTATTTTATAGGTTGGGAAGAAAGTGTGACAAATGGAAAATACTTAAAAATTAACTGATTTGGGTATAGGGAACCCTTGCCCAGTTTGAAAGCTAAGAAAATTAGTTATATGATAGGCTTCTAAAATATAGGGTGTTCAAGTTAAAATAAGCCCATATGTTCTAATAATGGAACTAAAATTTATGAACACCCTGTATAATAATGTTTAATGATCAATCTTTATGTACATTAACGAAATGATCTACTATTTAGATCTGACCGGAAAGTAAGATATTTAAGGATTTTCAAAATATTACAATTTCACAAAAATCGAAATAATTTAGACACACCGTATTTAGGTATAGGGTACCCTCATGAAACTTTAGCTTATTATTTACGTACAACTAAAAATGTGATCATATATAGTATCTTCCAAAAAAAATACATAACTTCGATTTGCCACTCTTTTTTGGAGCACCTGTATATCTACAAAGATTTTTAAATTGTAGCCCTTATCATCACACATTATTTCGCTATACTGGAATATACATAATAAATACGATTTCGCCATAAAACTCCGTGCCATCTATATATTCAAAACTATTAAACTTGAGCCCCTTTTTATTGGGCTCGTTTTAAAGAAAATCGGGAGAGGAATCATAATGTAAACAAATATATAGGGAGAAATATAGCCAAAAATATTTTAAAATTAATTATAAAAAACAATAAATATAATTAAGGAAATCTCTTACCTGGAGGAATTGTTGGCGGTTTCTTAGTTTGTACTCTAGCTGTAGCATTATTCACCTAAAAATTGTTTACAAACGATTACAATGTGATTTCATTCAATTTTCTAACAAAGTCCCTTGTAGTCAAAATTGTTTAGATTCATATTTTTCAATATTGACTTTGTTAGAAAAACAAGAAATTATTGAAATTAAATTTTTGATTAATTTAATTTAAAAATAAAAATTTTTTGAATTAAATAAATGCTACATTATTATATAAATGCTAAAATAAAATCGATGAAGTTGACTAGAAAAACATGTAGGAAGATAATAATTTATTATACACAAAATAATAATATTATCAATAGTACTTATATCCTCCTACAAACGTAATTAAATCGACTATTGATTTAATTAATAATTTAAAAGATCAATAAGTTAAATACATTAAATATTTTAGATTGCATCTGAATTGTATAGGTTAATAGCCCAGATTTACAATCTCAATGTAGCATTTTATTAACAAAAAAAAATTTTCTTTTTATCCTTTTAAGTAATTTCGGAAAATATTGAAAAATTTTACGAATTTAAAATGATACGTTCAATTTCAAAATAAAACCAATCTCAATGATGCTAGTATAAAAAAGCTTTAGAGTCGGTCCGAAAAAAAAACTGCGACTAGTCCAGATATATTTCCAGGGACTCGAAAAAATAGTAGTGTTCTAATATTAAAATGAAAATAATGGTCCTTGGAAATACATTGTCTCTGAACATTGTCCTTGTACTTGTCCATTGTCATTATATATTGACCTTACAATGTATTTGTACATGTACCTTGTTTGTCCTTGTACTTTGCCCAAAGACAACACATTGCGGTTACACTTGCACATTACAATGTACTTCTACATGTATAGTACATTGTACAGGTACAGTACATTGTATATGTACAATACATGTACATTGCCCTTGCAAATACATTGTCCTTCTACTTGTGCATTATCGAAGGACAACCCTTTGTCCTTACACTTTTAGATTTCAATGTACTTGTAGACGTACTTTGCACAGTACATTGTATATGTACATTAACCTTGGACATACATAGTCTTTGTACACTGGCCTTCTACATTGTCCTTGTACTTGTACATTGTCCTAAGACAATACATTGCCCTTACACGTGCACATTATAATGTACTTGTACATATACCTTGTACAATGCAGTACGTGTACATTGTCCAAGTACAACCCATTGCCCTTACAATTGTATATTATAATATACTTATATATATAGTACTTGTACATTGTCCTTGGAAATACATTGTCCTTGAAATGTTGAAATAATTTCTAATAATTTAAAACTTCCTGTTTTCTTTTCTCAACTGCATTTAAATATGAATATAGGATGCTCCGAAATTATGTTAAATAAATTCTCACCTATAGAGTACCATATTATAAATAATTTAGAAAATTTGGACAATTATGTATTATACAATTTTATGTTATGACACAAGTCACGAAAAAGGTACGAATATCTAGAGTTGGTTTTAAATCAAATTTAAACGTATTATTCTATAAAAAATATCAAATATTGATTTGGAAATATGTTTTGTTAAATAATCTGGCTCTGTACCATAACTAGAACTTACCTCAAAAGTTGTTAAAAAAATATTATGACGGCTTCAAAAGCTTCAAGATGTTTTTTTTTTGATAAATTTTGATTAATAATAATATTTAAATAAATAAACGTGAAAATTATAATTTCATTAAAAAAGCATTCATTTAATTTATGAAGTAAAAAAGTTTAAATCGGATCAAATAAAGATGTCAGAATATTCAAAGAAAAGACAATAAAAATAATTAACTAAATATCTATGGATGTGTGAAGCAGCGGTGCCTATATTAGTCACTCTTAAAGCAAACACAAGCCACACGATTTCAACACATTCTGACAAATATTTCTTCAATGGCTGTTTCAAATTTCATTCTTTTATTAAAAAAAAAGTTTACGCACAAAATTAAAGAAAGTGGGAAGGATATAGAGCAGGAAATATTTGTGAATACAGAAATCACTGCCTCTACCTTAAAAGTGTGGAAAATGTGACAAATAGCTGTCACTTTTTAGCTTTTAGTTTATGCAGTCTTAAAATTCGTTAACATTATAGCTGTTTAGATTCTTTCACTCTGCCTGTATATATTGATATTAATAGTCTTACAATCAAATTAGTTGTCTCAATTCAAATCATTTAAACTAATTAATAGGTGTAATATTAAAATACTTTAATATAACACAACAATAAAGTGACACAACAAATAAATATGATCACCTAAATTTAAAGTCGATCAATCATTTAATATTTCTAACCTTAGTTATCAATGTGATAGTAAAGTACATTCAAAACCATTCAAATAAAATATTAATTTAAATATGGTCAAAAGTTTCACGTAAATGCAATTCCAATGTTCGACGGTACCTACTACACACTACCTTTACTTATAGCAGCTTCTGAAAATTTGATTAATACATTCCTAGATAGAACAATGAAAATAATCCAATGAAATAGGATAAACGATATTTCAGAGGCTACCTAAATCCACTTTGCTTTTATTGAAACATTTTTTTTCTAAAATCACTTAACATATATACAGGTAGTTCTCTTTTTTTGAAAATTGTGCGGTCCATTTTCTCAGAAACTTTTGCAGTATTTTTTTAAAATGTTTGTATCGAAAGATCCTTCAATATTTAAGGGATTAAGCGAAATTAAAAAATCGCACGATTAAATTTCAGACTAATTTGACATTGAAAAAAAAAAATTACTGCCCTAAATATCAGTTACTATGAAAGTTAGAAAAATGAAACTTGGAGCATATGTAATTTTAAGACACCTCAATTCTGCCAATGTAGACAACGGACTATACTGAAACGATTTAGAGTAATACATTTTTTTTCAAAAAACTTTTTAATAACACCCTGTATATTTCGATACGTTTTCTATGCACAAAAACTGTTTGTTAAGTGGTTCTAAGCATTAAACTAATAAATTATTATTTTGTAATTGGTAGAATATCACCATTTACAAACTAAGATTTTATTAAGTTCACTTGAAGCCACTTAAAGCCTCTAGCTCTTTGGGCTTCAAAACATGTGAGATTTTGTATATACGTTCTTTTATTTTGGGCAACTAAACAACTTGTCACGCAAAGCGTTAGTTGTAGACATTCAGAAAATTCTGGGTTTTGAAACCCGCCCAGTCCGGGTTCAATAATTTGGAAACCCGGCGGGTTCGGGTACAAAATCATATAGTATAAACATAAAAATAATAAAAGACCAATAAAAGTTCAGTTCAAACGACTGGGATTATTTACAATAGGGTAGTTTTACATAGCTTATCCCAAGTTCGTAGAAATTTTCGCCTAAACTTCGGAAACCGAACTCACCGAATTTTATAATACATTAAAATTAATTAATTAAAACCCGAACCCGGCCGGTTTCGATCTAGAGTTTTAGGGTCCTTAGTCGATGGGCCTTGTTCAATCAGATGTAACAGTGAATATATATAAAATAATTTTTTTCTAAAAGTGCTCGTATAATTAAGATTTAATGTTTTATTTAGTAGAAATTATGCACAGTAAAAATGTTTTGATACGTTAATTGTTTTGTATAAAATACGATCGGTAAAGTACCATTTCAAAATCTTATGGAAATAAATAGTTCACTCTAGGTCACGTTCAAATTACAAAACATATCTGTTTTATTATATGTATGTAAATTAATATTTTACAAATCAGCTAGGTAAAACCCTCTTGAACGTAGACAATAGGTAACTGATGTATTTGTGTCTAATCTCTCAGTGTTACTAAAATTGTGATGTAACACTGAGATGTAACATGACTGAAATCTGAAAACAAAGAATAATTAGCAGACAAATCAGTAATTTCTTGTATTCACAAATCAATAGCATTTGAAATGATAGGATTTTTTCTAGGATAAGACATTTTTGATCAAAAATGTTAAAATTCGGAAAATTAAACAAAAAAGGTCTTAAAATTGGTTAAAGTAGAAAAGTTTATAAAAAAAAAAGAGAAATAAGAAATATGAAATAATTATTAGATTTTAGCATGTAGACCTTGATGCTTTAACTACATAAAAAAAAACAAATTCAAAAATGCTTTATACTAAGTAAATATATATAATGACATATTACAGTATGTTAAGAATGGACAAATATTAAACGTAGCAAAAACCAACAATTAATAAAATAACATTCATGTATTATTCAATGAACCCTTAAAACTACTCCAAGACAAATTAATTAAATTCCTATATGTATGTATATTTTCATCAATAGTTTCATTGATTAATTGCAATATGATTATTATTAACTAGAGGGGTTAAATAAATCCCACTAAAAACACAAAAGATAAAACACACAACAGATTTAGGTTGTTTTTAAAAAAGCAATCGTCAGTCAATCGAGCATTATCATTTTCTTAAAAGTTTCTATTCTGATTCAGAAGCTACGATTAATGAATAAAAGAACAAATAATAATATACAAGCACCCCAAATCTTCAATCTAATATCATTCTTTTCTAGAAATATATACCGGGTGATTCTTTTATAAAAGGGAAAATTGAAGGTAATCCAGTTCATATATTACTTTTTGAGCTCTGTATTGCAAAATATGGATAAAATCTAATTGAGTGTTTATGTATGTGAAAGTCCACCTTTAAGTTACTTTGTTTTCAACTAATTTCGATGTCTGGAAAAACTACAGTTTTCCTAAGGTTAATCGACGTTAAACCAAATCTTATCTGCACAAACTAATTCTTCATCAGGACAAATTTGAAAAAAAAAATGTAATGGGTCTTTGTAATGGCACTACATCTGCATAAAGAAATATTTTATAAGTTAATTATTAACCAAATTATAAATACTATTCCTAAAAATGCTACATATTCTAATAAATTGTTTAGACAACAAATAAATGCTTATAAAGCATATAATTAACAAGTCGACTCTATAAATAGCCTTCTTATAAATTCCCCAGTCCCCATAATTGTCTAAGGCGCCAACAGTTCCGCTTTGCCGCGGCCTGTGGCCGCTCTTGACCACTTTTGAAAACTTTCTAACACGCCACTCTGCCTTGAACTTTTAAATATACCTACGCACGAATTCGCCAACTCACAAATCCACCAATCCCTATATTTCCTTAATGGACGGACAGCTCCGCATTCACTTGTTCCAGCAGCACTTGTTTACTTTTAGGAAATTATTAACATGCCAGTCTGGTGTGCGAAGCAGTTTAGCAGTCTGGCGTGAAGTTTTGAATTTGCCTCTATCAACCCATAAATCCCCCGCTCCTCATATTTACCTACGCCGCGGATAGCTTCGCTGACCGCTGTGCACGCCAGACTGCCCGTAAATTTTGAATTCGCCTACGCAGGCATTCGTCAATCCCCCGGTCCCCACATATGCCAACGGCAGGGACTGCTCGATTGTCCGCTTTATCGCGGCCTGCGGTTGCTCTTGAGTAACTTCTGCAGCCTGAGAAGCTAACAGTGCAGTCTGGCGGCAGACTGCTTTGAACATTTGACACTAGCAATGTATATATTTTCTCGGTTCTAGTTTTCAAACTGCCGTTTTCGTTCTGCAAACCACACAAGTTCTGCAAATCTGTAGACAAGGAAAACCCAAGGGATCCCACCATCTATATTACAACCTTTTGTAAAAATGAAGAGTCGCTTAATTTAAGAGTCGCTAATTCGCGCGTGAACACAAATTTTGTGAACAGAGCCACACGATTTTCAGCGTTTTGTTACTATTGTCATGATGATATCGTGTACCAGATCAACAATTAGTAATGGGAGCATGACACATTCTCGGAGATACACCATATTCCAATTGCAGGATATATTTTACTAGGATCTTTTTTGATTCGCCTTCTAATGATAGCAGCTAATCATATAGCAGAGTTAAAGCTTTTAGCATTGAAGGCATTAATAAAATGCTAGAGCGCGAAATTGTGTAGTCTACCGAAAAGAGCTGCAACTCTACCGCATACAACTCTAAAGCAAATTTGAGACAAGGGAAATGAGCTTATGTACAAGAAGACAAAGGAGGAAAGATTAGCTCAACTTTACTCTATATCAGAGGAGTCATCCGACTCTTCGGATAAACAGATTTGTTGCATGTGGACACAAATGTTAACATAGATATTAAGCCACTATCGTCAGCTATTATAAGCGTGATAGCTGACAATATTCTAACAACGGGGTAGCTCCCGGTAGTTGTAATAACAGAGGCACCAGCAGGCTCCACTAAATACGAAACTATTTGCAGAAATCATAATAATCTAAATGTAAATGTACCCGAGGAGCTTAGAGTAGTAGTCCATCTACTCAAAGACGCAATCCAAGGGGTCGGAGACAACAATGGTCAAGTGCTAGCAGAACATGACCATGGTCATCTTTATGAAGAAATTATTCAATTTATAAAACGACAATATATCGCCAAAGACAACCCCAAAAGAGAGTGAAAGGCGAGAGTCTCCTAGGGTGATGTTGGAACCCTGTATAGCGTTTCTGTCGCCCAGTCCAAATCGGCCCATTGCTCCTTTACCTTCAGGGTCTCTGCCCAATTTAGCATTAAAGTTGCCTATTATCATGGTGATTTCTCTGTTTGGAATATCTTCATGTTCCAGTTGATAATAGATTCTGTCTACCTCTTCATCAGATGCACCAGTTGTAGGGAGATTCACTTGTATTATGTTCAAGTTAGTTGGGTGCACCTGTAATCTTAAGACGATGATTCTATCATTAATTGCCCTATATTCCTTTTCGGCATGTGCAAGATTCTTATGTAGTATTATTCCAACGCCATTTTCCGAAGAGTCTTCGGGGCTCGTGTAGAATACGATATTGTGATTCTTGGTTTCGAAATGTCCTGAGCCTCTCCAGTGTGTTTCCGAGAGACCTACAAGGGGATAGTTACTGATTTCTTTCTCCACTATTGCGAGTTTACCTGTTTCGATCATACCACGGACATTCCATGTGCATTGGGATGAACTCGTACTCAGAAGCTGTTTAAAAGAGCTCCAGATCTTATCGCTAAAAAAAATGGGGGCTTTACCGCTGTTCGAATACGGCGAATAAAGTAAACCTATAGTGGAGGACATGAAAAATCTGTATAATAAACTGTGGAACACTATCGGGCTATACAAATGTCGCTCTTCGATAACGTAGATAATCAGTTGACAGAAATTGATATCCAGTACTGCTTTACCAATTGCCAATACAGTTGACATAAGACAACGGCGCCACCGGTTCGGATGGAATTATTAAATCCCACCTTAATGATCACTTCTCAATCTGTATTCCTCTAAATATATTCTCCATAACTCTTTGAAATGTACAATACTCAAAATTACCAGATTCTGTAGTGAAAGCTCTTTCCATGTCTTCAGGTGACATTTCAATTTGATGATAACCTGACGCAAGGTCAAGGATCGTATAGTATTGGGAACGGCCTAATTTGTCTAGCATCTCACAGATCATTGGAATTGGATACTTATCGTCAATAGTCTGGCCATTCAGTAATCAGTAATCAATGCAAAAGAGAAATTTGGGAGTCCCGCTTTGGTCACGTTTCTGGGATAGCACTAATTTTTTTATGTAATGAAGCGGATACGATAATAATTACTCCTATATCTTAATTTGATTAATAATTACATAAGTCTAATACCTTAATATAATATTACTATATGCAGATTGGAAGTTTAAAACCCATTACATAACCTAATATTTTATGTTTTCTAATGATTTACCTCGTATTTGTCTAACTTCGACCAAACACTGAAACTTGTTTCTTTATAAACATGTCAAAATTACTTAGCAACTGACTAAGCAAAAGTACAGAGGCTTTACATATTGAAACAAAAATTAAAGTGAATAAATTTTATTAAATAATTTCCTGCTTTAACGACCAGTTTTGCCTGTTTATTATAGGCATCATCAGGTACTTAACTACATAGATATAGAATTAATTATTTATTTTATTAGATTATTGTTGCTTTTTCTTACTGTTTTTATCAAATCGGGTTGTGTTGTTTTATGTTAAACTGTCGTTTGGTGGATTGGTGTTATTGGGAACATATAACGCTCAACACCCACTAACAACACATTACCCGATTGGACAAAGACAGTAAGTAAAAGCAACACTAATCTAATTATAATACAAATTAATTCTATTTCTGTGTAGTTAACTGATGATGCCTATAATAATACAAACGAAACCGGTTGTTAAATAAAATATGAATAAAGAAGTTCCAGGAAATTGTTTAATATAACCTAAATCCTTATTATGAATCAAAAAACAACGATATAAATAAATGATAGTTCTTGATAGATTATTGTAATAAAAAGTACTTTCTTGTTTTAACACTTATTTTTACACTACCGGTTTCGGCTTCTGGCCATTGTCAGGTGAATCTGCAAAAGTTAATTAATTTACACAATACAAGAAATAAAAAATAATAAAAAAAAAACTAAAAATAAAAATAGAATAAATAAATAAATAATAAATTAAAAATAAAAATAAATACTTAAAAATAAAAAGTAAAAAATAATTATTTTTATTTATATTTTTATTTTCTTTTTCTTTTTTCATTTATATGTTTTTATTTTTTAATTTTATTTCTTCTACAGTGTGAATAAATGTAATACTTTTATAGTTTCACCTGACTGTAAACTGTAAAAGTATTACATTAATTTACACAGTTCAAAAATTGAAAATAAAAAATAAATATTTTTATTTATTTAATTATTTATTTTTATTTTTATATATTTATTTATATAGTTTATTTATTTATTTTTTATTTTTATTATTTTTTATTTGTATTTTTTATTATTTTTTATTATTTTTATTATTTTTTATTTTATATAATTTTATTTATTAATTTCTTGATTATTTTCTTTTTGGCCATTTTTTTGGCAGTTTGAATAAATATAAAACAAGGAAGTACTTTTTCCAATTTTTTACTTGATTCGAAGCTGAGAAATTTACATCTAATCTTAAATTACTTTAGATTTTTCTGCAATAAAAATATTTGGTTTATTTTGTTACGGATTTCTTGCTTATCTAAAAATAAATGTACACTACCTTCATTAAAAGATTATAAATAAAAGAAACACCCTGTATATATATAGAAAGGTTAAACATTAAAACGAGTAAATCTATAACTTGTTTCTGCAAAGATGTTATATACGGTTACTTATTAAAAATATGTATATGTATATAAAAGGTACAGGCCAGTGCTATAAGAATTTGTGTATAAATATTCTTTTTTTATTAAATTGAATTAAGGCTAATTAAAGTACTAAAATTAATAGCCATACTATGCTGGAGCAAATAAATATTAATAATTTAAAACAAATATACAAACAAACAGTGATGTCAGAAAAACTCGGTGATAATGTGGGAAGAAAGAAAGTTATTAATCAACAAAAATGATTTTGATAATATTCTTTTCAACAAAAATATTAAATACGAATCTGAAATAATTTAACATAAAACACTATTTTTTTTTTTATGAAAACAATATCATGTTGTGATTAATAAAAATGATTTACAATAGCAGTTTAGTAAATATAATTAAACTATATTTGTTACATGTCAAAAAATTAAACTTGGGAAGTGTATATAACTTGAGCAGCGTACATGAAATCTACTAAGCTCATTTTGAGCAATAAAAATATTTTAATAACATTTTTACAGATTTTGATTCTCTTTAAAACAATACCTAACAAGTCTAGCATCTCAAAACATCAATGGAATTGAATACTGATCGTCGATCGTCTGGCTGTTCAGTATGTAATCAATGCAAAGATGGAAATTTGGAACCCCGCCTTGGTCGAGTTTCTTGAGTACCACATGTAGGTATAACTTTAACAGTTTCCTAGGTATAACCTATAATACGTTTGAATTTTCCGGGGTCATTTAAGTAAAACAATTATGGCAGTTATAGGAAATGAGTAAATTGTGTACGCGCATGCAATATAACTAAACTAAACAATTAATTTAAATACAACTGTAGCAGCAGTCGACAGTATAATGGACATAGATTGATTCAGATTCGTATGGATATTTTGCGAGTTAGTGAAGGTGGTTATTTATTGTCTACTATTAGTTCATGCAAAAGTAAACACTGTGCTTGAATTTTTATAACACGGGTTTACTATACTAATTTTAACTAAAAATAATTACCATAATAATTTACGAATTTAACTGATTGCTAAATTGTCCTTTGTAATGAATATCTAAACTTTTAAGTCAGCAAGAGTCTAGGAACTAAGACGAAACTGGAGCAACAGTTTATAATCGTAAACTAATTACCTTTTAGAGGTGGTAATTTAATGTGAACAACAAACAAACAAATAGGTGCAATTGTAACCTCCGTCAATTGACCAACATTTGGAAAGCAAAGAACAGATGACAACTTGAGCGAGGTTTGAATGAGAGTGATTTCCTGCTGGTTTTCTAGTATCCATATACTTCGAAGCGCAGCAGGCTGTCGGCTAAGTACATTTAACTAAGTACAGCCGGGCAGAGGGTTTGTTGTTTTATGGTTCTAACTATACTTTTAAAGCTTGTTTTTTTTCCTAATGTCATGTTTTGAATGGTAGTACCAATAAAACCAATCTATTCGTACGAAATATTTGGATGATTATAGCCACCTAAGTTAAAATTTCGCGTTACGTAAAAATTCTTAAATTTAATTGTTTAATTATTTTGTCCGGAACTAGATTTAGTAAACTGCTTTATTTCTCTCTGCAAATATAAATCTCTCGTTAACATGATAAATGTTTTCATAAAAAAATTAGTTGAGTAAAAAAGGTGGGATAAAAATGGTAAAAGGTACACAAATAAACAAGAAATATCTAGCAAAAAAAATACAAAAAGGACAAACAGATGTCAAAAAAAAACAACAAATAAACAAAATTGAAGTGGAAGTAGAAAGTTTTTCTCCATTATATGAGGAAATACTTATGTATACTACTGTTCATATATGCTACTCATGTGATTCAACTGTAAACATGTCTTAAATAATTTGGCCGACAATATATACCAGTTAAACAATTAAGACACAAATTTTTGCACCAAAATTAATGTAAAGAATTTGGATACAAAATATTATTAATTTTAAGATACTAGGTGAAATTTGTAAGTATAAAAGCAAATTAAAAAATAAAAAATATTCGAATTAACTTTTATTATAGACATAAAATGAAAACACTTATAGGTTATAGCAATAAGAGTTATACGGTTTTTTTTTTAATTTCAGTGCAAAAAAAGTACAGAAAACAATCAAAGTCCACAAATCGTAGCACATGTGACAAGTACTAATTTATTGTTCATGGTCGTAATTCACTTTTTTATTGCTATAAAAATACATTACGCATTTATATTGTTCGTCCAATTACAAACATTAAGTAAAAGAAATAAAGATTTTGGATCAAAGCCAGGAGCGTACGTAAAAATAATTTTAGGGGGGGGGGGTTGGAGTTCTAGAAAAAAAAATTTGAAAACATATTTTCGAGGGTGGGGGTTTCTATAAGCGCCTTAAGGTCCTTAGTTTCTCCCTACGTAAGACCGTCGTGTGTGAAAGTGTTGTCTAACGAGACCCGCTAAAAAATAGCGGATTAGCAAGCCATTCATATAATATGAAATTAAACATAAAGAGGCCCAAATTGTTCCTCATGTGTTAGAAGTGAAAGATGTAGGATATATAAAACTAGCCACATCCTACACGAGGTGGTCCTGTTTTCGCAGAACACAACGGATCTAGACCAGAACAGACCGATAAAAATCCTTCCGCCAAACAAGGCTGAAAAAACACGAAATGGTCTCGGACGGATTCAACGATCATTGCGAGTACAAGGACAAAGAGAAACGATAACGTTTTAAGAATTGGAACTTGGAGTATCGGCTCTAAGGACAAGAAATAATTCTAGCTTCAGAAGAAGAGTCTTTATATAGACACAACCTTATTCATACTGGGGAAAAACCATACAAATGTTTACAATGCGATTCTAGTTTCAGCCGAAAAGGTAATTTAAATAGTCACAAACTTATTCATTCTAAGAAGCCATAGAAATGTTTACACTGCGATATTATTTTAGACAAAAATGTGAATTAAATACGTACAATGTTCTTTATACTGGCGAAAAACCATATAATGTTTAGACTGTGATTCTAGTTTCAGAGTACAAATTCATTTAAATAATCAGAAGCTAATTCATTTCGATAAGTAATCATATAAATGTTCATATTGCGATTCTAGCTTTAAAGAAAAAAGTAATTTAAATAAACACATGCTTATTCATATTCGCGAGAAAACAAATGTTCGGAATGTAATTATAGTTATAGAGAAAAGAGTGCAGTAAGTGAAACTAAGTGTAAAGGAATGGAATCAACGATGAGAGGAAATTATGTACGGTGTTGAGAAGGCGACAAAAGAAGTTTGTTAATAAAATCAAAACTAAGTATGTCAACGAAAGGATGAAGTCTATAACGCAGTAATGGTTATAAACTAGTCTATAACCATTACTGCGGTTAATATTATATCTGTATATGCAGCAGATACCAGCAAAGCAAAAGAGGAAAGGGAGGTGTTCTACAACAATTGTCAAGAATTATATGACGAAATGGAAGAAAAAACTATTGCTAAGCGACTTTAAAGTCCAAATAGGAGATGCAGTCGTACCCGGTATTAAAGAAGGATTTTATGAAGCTACTAAAAATGATAGCAGAGATAAGACCTAACAGAATTGTGCAGTCTGAACAAAGTGAGAATTTCCATCACATATCACATATTTCGATCACAAATCGCATCAGAAAATCACGTGAATGAACAATAGAGGACAAATGTCGAGAATGTCGACGACGTTATAACTAATTGAAACATTCACCCGAAGCAAATACTTGACAGAACCCTAACGTCAGTAAATGTAGATACAGATCACTTTTTAGTAATGCGTAAACTTAATTTGAAAATAAAAATAAAAGATAAAGAAGATACGTCAGTACGGTGGTCGACAATAAAATCAAGTATGACGAAGGCAGCAGAAGAAGCATTTAGTAAAAGAAGAAAGATATATAATGGGAATAGACAAAATAATGGTTGGTCTCATTTCTCACGCAAAAGTGAGAAATAAGACCAACCAAATAATTCACAAAATTAAAGAAGATTATTGAGAAGACTATACGACGGGTATGGAACATGACCTGTATGGAACATGACCTGTATGGAACACAGAGGAAGGTCTGGAGAATGCTGAATAATCAAAAGAAAAATCTTGGAATTCACTGAAAGCAGCAATAGTAGTAAAGAACAATGGACGAATCATTTTGAAATATAGTATACCACTGGCAGCCTACCATCGAACACACGTGACCATACAAATAATGTTAGAGCAGATATAACGCTGAATACGATTAAGGATGCAGTAACTAAACTAAAAGTAAAACATAAGGGGGATAAAATACGATAATGACACTCTCCTTTCGCACATCCATCATCTGTTTGTAAAAATTCTGCGAGCGGGGACAGTTCCTGATGATTGGATAGTATAACGATATCCATCCACAAAAAGGAAGAAAAAAATTTGTCTGACAACTATCGCGGTATCAATCTCTTGAATACAACCGCAAAACTGTTAACATCAATAATTCACATAAAAGTACAACAAATCTGTCACATAGAAGAAGAACAACAAGGCTTTCGAGAATAGGAGTACTACAGACGCCATAATCATCACAAATTGTTGAAAACGCGATTGAATTTAACAGTCCTGCATTTAACATTGAATTTAACAGTATCTGTGCTTTGTTGACCGAGTACGAAAGATGCAATCAGTACATGTGGAAAATACAGTACTGCAGTGAGGGAAGTATATACAATTAATAAAACGGATAATATAATAGACAAAATAGGAAGAAGCTGATAGAAAACAGGATAGAAAAAGGTATCATCTAATAGGAAACAGGAGAGATACAGGGTCCACCTGATAGGTAACAGGTAGTAGTTGATAGGTCTCGTCTGATAGGAAACAGCTCATGTAATGAACAAAAGAGGTGCAGTTGATAAGGATACTAATTATATTACGAGAGGAAAATTATCCAGAGCAGATCATTGCAGTATTTAATGAAACAAACACCAACAATAAATACCATCCGTATACTAACAGCGAAAGGTCTAACCGATATGATCAAGTTTAGGCGGGTCATCAGGTAGGGAGACTCTCTCAGTCCCTTTCTGTTCATCCTTATAATGAACCAAATAAGAAGTGCCGTAAGGCCACTTATTATTTGGGAAAGCGATGGGCTTACAACATGGGGAAAGCCAAATTAATATCGTATGGTACGCAGATGACTCCGTGCTCATCGCAAATGAAGATAATCTCCAACCGCTTCCCTACGAATATGGCAAAACTGCCTTAAAATGCAATATGCAAATTTCTACAAAAAACTAAGTGTATGGTTTATTACTTAGGAACCAGTTCAATGCAAATTAGCTCATGTAATTGCTGCAGAGCTTAATAAATCGAACAAGTAATAACTTACAATTAATTAGGTATAGAAATAATTCGTAACCTAACATCAGAAATCCAAAGGCAATTACTGAGAGCATCGCGAGATGCCGGATCACTAACAGATGTCATATGGAGAAATAAATACACCGAGAGAAAAACCAAAATGTATAAGACTATGATTTGTCCCATACTGAGATATACCATTGGAACCAGAGCCGAAACTAGGGTGACAAAACAGAAAACGCTCCACTCATATGCAGATATTAACATCACTAGCTAATGTCACAATATGTAACAGGTAAACGAGCGAGTCCATAAGACAGAAATGCATAGTACAAGATTAGAAAAACAGAGTGGAATAGCTATGTTAGCAATATGGAAGATGGAAGACTGGCTCACATTTGTAAAAGCAATAGACCCAACGGAAAAAGACCACCTAGCCGACAGCCCAATAAATGGGTTGAAATCACATTGAGTATCAAATTCTTCGAGTTTTGGAAGAAACATTTTCACAACATCACAACAACCCTACCAAGTAGAACATTTTCGGAGCATTAAGGTTGCCCGTAGAGGCAAAATCTTTTGAAATTATTTTGAAGCATCCTCAAACATGAACCTATTATCCGAACTGATTTAGCCAATGATTTCTTCATCCGCAACCTATTTCCAAACACAAAAAAAGATTCATCAGGTACTAGAAAAAATCGATCAGGTTTGTTACTTTATAGGAAAAACTGTTCTTACGGTTTCAAGGGATATTTTTATACTCTTTAGGGTTGTTAGTGTTGCGTATTCATTTCGTAATATTTTTATTACCCACAAAAAGTTTGAGAATTATTTTGTTCCGATTTTGGCGATACTTGCTAATAGGCAAATTTCCTGAAATTACTGTTACCACAATAATCTTTACATTATTTGGAGTTCACATCCTGTTTCTTCATTTAGAAAATATTTAGAATAGAAAAAATTGAATCCAGGTTGTGAAGAGATTTCATAACCTGAGTGAGTATACTTTAAATCAGAATTTCCCAACATTTTTTGTGTCGACCCTCC
>WYDF02283635.1:0-16880 GCA_009867245.2 Adranes taylori | reverse complement strand
GCCGACACGATGGATAGACCGGACAAAAACCTTGACGGGACAAGGGATGCATGAAGCAATGAGATCTGCCCAAGATAAAGAGCGATGGCGCGAAGTCATTGCGAGCGTAACAAATTGATGTCACCGCACCCTACAGAAGGGTAATGGACTGAAGAGAGAGATATTTCCGTTAGTTATTAATAAGAAGACATATAAACTACCCATTATAAATAAGTACACAATATTTTGTCAAAATTGCATATGTTGGTTTACACTCTATGATTGATTGGATATTTTATTATATGAACATCAGATTATATTTGTCATATTTTTCACTGGAATAAATGAAAATTGATAAGTTGCCGGATCTATTAATTTAAGAAACTCGGAAATTTTCAAATATAGCAATCATTATTTTAAAAAATGGTTCAACATTATAAATACGATACGTACACAACATAAAGCGAGAATTCCTGAGTCAATTTTAAAAATTATTTTTACACGTAAAACTAACAAATTCTAATTCAAACTAAACTATTTTAAATATTTTTTTGCTCTTTATCTTTGTATTATAAGTTAAAAATATTTACATTTTGTTCTAAGCACTTATAGATTTGTCATGTCAAAAGCCATATGCATTTCATCCAAATGCCTTCAGCATTCTTGAAGCACGTTTATACCTGGTTTAAAATGCAATCAAATAAGATAATCAAAAACTGCTAAAGTATTACTTGAATCTTTAAGAAGGAATTTTTTAATTTATATTTTGTTTGTTTTCATAGCTTTGGAAGTATATAATATAATCTAACAGTAAATGCCTAAACCTTGATTAGATTAGTTAAGCATTATCTACCCTAGCCTTTTTTTTGCTTCGGGATGTTGAAGGTCAAAAATCTGCTCAATAGACGCCGTACAGGATTGGCGTCGCGACTCAATGCCTCTCAGCTAAGCAGCAAGCTGGCATACTGATACCGATGGCTAGCGCTTACCCCAACACGCTCACAATGCAATGCAACGCAGCAGTCTTAAAGACCCCGCGGATCACTTGGCGGATCAGCCGGAGTTTCCTCCAGACGCTCTGGAACCGCGTTAGCATTAGTGCGGGGTGCCCTTCATTGCATGTGCTTCGCTGGCTCGGTTACCTAATCGAGTTGGTGGGCATTTACGTGTTCTCGTATGATCTTCGTCTATCTCGTTTCTGCATGACTTTAGCGCTTCCTACGCCGTTCGTTAATTCCTTTGCCTTCATCATACCAAGGTCTACGCTTCTATCGCCCGCCATGAACGTTCGTTTTTAACCAGGTTATTACGTATATCTTCTGGTGTTGTTATCTTACCTGTGCTCATTTCCATAGTGTTTCTTTGCCTCTTCCATGCCTGACAACGTAGAAGGGTATGTTCGATGTCGTCCTCTTCTATTTGACATTACTCGCATAGCAGACTTTATTTTTATTTTTTTGATACCGTATAAGTACGACGCCATTCTGCCGTGATATGTCAAAATCCAACATCTTTTATGTTTGGAATGAAGCGTTGGGTCCATCTGCCTTTTGTGGATGATTGCCAACTTTGTTGCCATGTCTTCACCAGAGATGCTCTCATTTTGGCTCTGCTAACGTCGAGGTTGCTTTTCATGCGGTCATATATAACAAGTCTCGTCCTTACTTCTTGATCCAATGGCAGTGTACTTGTAATTACTAAAAGCGCCGATGTAGACATTGTCCTTTAAGGTGACGTTATGGCGAGGGCTACCATTCTTTGTACCTTAGTAAAAATTTCTGTTATGCTACTTTTATCTATCGCTCTATGTATGGGTACAAGGAGTGGGGCAACGTAGAGTACCATGGATGCTATTACTATACAAGAGCTTTATTCTGGCCGGCTTCGGTTTTGGTATTAACTTTTTCAGCTGTGTCACCACATTTATGGTCCTCTTTGCCATTTTTTGTGACGCCTAGGTTTTTTATTTTATTGCTCAGTTATAGCCATTTATTGCCGATGCTCAGGTCAACGCTGCTCACTGTCCTTCTGCCGGTTAGGAATATTGTTTTCGTTTTCTCGACTGCAAGGTTTAGCCCTACACTTGGCGTCCAATTATTTACCATCTCAAGGGCGCCTTAGTAGCGATTGAGCTTAGCATTGATTTTATCTTATGCAGCAGTTTATCATACTGAAGTGGCAACGGTAGTAGTTTATCATACATTATGTTCCAAAGTGTTGGTTCTAACACCGAATCATTATCTAGCCTAGCCTTATTTTTTGCTGCGGGATGTTGAAGGTCAAAAACCTGCTGAATAGGCGCCGTGCAGGATTAGCGTCGCGACTCAACGCCTCACAGCTAAGCAATAAGCTGGCATACTGATACCGGTGGCTAGCGCTTACCCCAACACGCTCACAATGCAATGTAACGCAGCAGCCTTAAAAACCCCGTGGATCACTTGGCGGATCAGCCGGAGTTCCCTCCAGATACTCTGGAACCGCGTTAGCATTAGTGCGGAGTGCCCTTCATTGCGTGGGCTTCGCTGGCTCGGTTAACTAATCGAGTTGGTAGGCATTTGCGTGTTCTCGTATGATCTTCGTCTATCTCGTCTCTGCATGACTGTAGTACTCCCTACGGCGTTTCGTTAATTCGTTTGCCTTCATCACACCAAGGTCTACGCTTCTATCGCCCGCCATGACCTTTCGTTTTTAACCATGTTATTACGTATATCTTCTGGTGTTGTTATCTTACCTGTGCTCACTTCCATACTGTTTCTTTGCCTCTTCCATGCCTGACAACGTAAAAGGCCTCGATGTCGTCCTCTTCTATTTGACATTACCGCATAGTAGACTTTATTTTTTTTTTTTTGATACCGTATAAGTACGACGCCATTCTACCGTGATATGTCAAAATCCAACATCTTTTTATGTTTGGAATGAAGCGTTGGGTCCATCTGCTTTTTGTGGATGATTGCCAACTTTGTTGCCATGTCTTCACCAGGGATGCTCTCATTTTGGCTCTGCTAACGTCGAGGTTGCTTTTCATCCGGTCATATATAACAAGTCTCGTCCTTACTTCTTGATCCAATGGCAGTGTACTTGTAATTACTAAAAGCGCCAATGTAGACATTGTCCTTTAAGGTGACGTTATGGCGAGGGCTACCATTCTTTGTACCTTAGTAAAAATTTCTGTTATGCTACTTTTATCTATCGCTCTATATGGGTGCAAGGAGTGGGGCTGTTTAGAGTACTATGGATCCTATTACACTGTACAAAAGCTTTATTCTGGCCGGCTTCGGTCTTGGCATTAGCTTTTTCAGCTCTGTCACCACATTTATGGTTCTCTTCGCCATTGTTTTCACATGTAGAGTATGCCACAAGGATTTATCTATTGTGACGCCTAGGTTTTTGATTTTATTGCTCAGTTATAGCCATTTATTGCCGATGCTCAGGTCAACGTTGCTCACTGTCCTTCTGCCGGTTAGGAGTATTGTTTTCGTTTTCTCGATGGCAAGGTTTAGCCCTACACTTGGCGTCCAATTATTTACTATCTCAAGGGCGCCTTAATAGCGATTGAGCTTAGCATTGATTTTATGTTATGCAGCAGTTTATCATACTGAAGTTGCAACGGTAGCAGTTTATCATACATTATGATCCAAAGTGTTGGTTCTCACACGGAGTCCTGCGGAACGTCGCTAGCCACCACCGTGGTGTTTTTAACTCCTTCCGTGGTGTCATATATTATCGTTCTTTTATTTTAATATGCTGTATCACCATTGTTAGACATTTTGACGTTTGGTTTCTGGTGGCTTTAAAATTTCTGCCTAAGAGGTATTATTACACGCGTTACTGATGTCTAATGTTATGAGGGTGCATAGCTTTCTGGTGTGTCTGGTACCTTTGGTCGGTTTCCTAGCAATTACATCGACGCGTCGCAGCACATCTACGAATAACTAAAAAAAAATTATAAATAGTTTTATTCTTTAGTAATTTAAAATGATAGAAACACTTAAGCAGAAATTAAAACATATCTATGAAATTTAGATAGACATAAAATTGTCCAAGGACAGAAAGATACAGGCATCGAATCTTGTAGAGAGACAAGTAATCAGTATGACTTTCAAAATTCATAACTTTTTTAATATAAAATATATGAACAAGAGTAGCCTGAACTGAACTTTTAATAAATAGCTTTAAAAACGAAATTTTTAGGTTAATATCAAAGTCGTTTTATTTGAATGACAAAGTTGTCTGAAGCAACATTGTTAGATTTGTCCTTGCAGGAGAAAAATCGGCCACGATTATTTAACTTGCTTCTCTATGCTTGTATATTATTATTATCACAAAATGTAGTTGTTTCAATCCACATCAAATTCGTCTATAGTATTAACAATTCATAATACCATTTTACTAATTAAGTCTAATTAATAGATTAGAAGAGTAGGATGTTTAAAATTAATGTTGATATATTAAAATGAATTACAACATTATGAAATGGCCTGGCCTATCTTTAATTTGATTACAATTTCCGCAATTTTAGATATCCTCAATCATTTAGCTAAACATGAAATGAAAATAACAAATACAGTTATTACACACACATATTGACACATGATATGTCAGAAATTAGTTTAGTTACCTAAACCCAGTGACGCAATATAATAAATACAGTGCCGGATTAAATCATTCGTGGGCTCCTAGACCATCAAAATCTCGGGGCCCCTGACCCTTCTAATTTACCTCACAACGCTGTTCTAAATGTAGCAAAATTTGCTTTCATTATTTTTTGCATTAAAATAATTCTTATATATCTTTCTTGTTTCATAGTTGATTTATGACAACTTTTTATCAACTTTATTTTAGAGAAAATATTTGTATGATTATGATACAGGCTGTTTTATCATTTTTGATACACCCTATCTGTGAAACTATTTGTAGTATCAGCATCATCATCATCGTACTCAATCTCCGCTGGATATGTTTACCAAAATCTTTGAGCAGCTTCTTTAATTTCTGCGCCTGCTTCGATGGAAACCTGATAAATTTCCAAATGAAGAATTAATTTTCTCATATGACTTCATACGACGGGAAAGCTCTGCGTATAAGTGATCCAACACAGGTAGCTACGTTTCAACCTTGAAATTTTCACTTTACCGAAGCACAATTTGATGCGCCTCTGCCTCGCTGTGACGTCTTTTTCTGATGGACACACGCCTAAATTCATCGGAATATTGCGCATTGTCTTTCGTCTGATTTGCTTTGTCATAATCGTGAAACATTTCACGTTGTGGTTTTAAATAATTTAGGAGAGATTTTTAAAGATTAATGGCTATTTGGAGTTCAATTGATTCTTTTTAAAGGATACATTTATTCGATTTAAAATTCCATAGCAAAAGATATTTTCTTTCTTTGAGAGATTATTTAATAGACATTTGGCTGCGTCTCTGGCTTCTGATTAATATCGTTAATAATGAGCTGCAATGCATTCTGAAAGCTGCTAGAGGCTTGTAACAGAGCCTTAGTTGCATTCGCCTTTGCGTTCCATCTTGCATCGCTAATTCATTTTAATACTAATTCCGAGACTTCAAGCTGCATAACTTCCGCTGCAATGGATCGATGAGGAAAAAAATTGTACAATCCTTGCACAAGCTCGAAGAATGAAATTGCTCCAAAGCAGCTTTGTGCAGTACATACTCCCCTTCCACATTAAGGCAGTGTACTACGCAAGGAATGTAAGGAGCAAACTTATTTTTCTGATATGAGCTTGAAGTAACGTCCTGACATGCTGGCGTATTGTCGTAAAGTTATCATCTCAGGTTTTGATCACAATATTGCATTTGCCCAAAAAGGACAATTATTAATCATTGTTTCATTATGAACTATTTGCGTGGGGCTCTTAAAACGCACGGGGCTCATACGCCGCGGCGTACTTCACCTATTTACTTATCCGGCTCTGAATAAATACGAATTTCAATTCATATTTGCTTTTTTCACTTCGCACGTTGCAATTTCCTAAGAATGCAGAACTAAATGCAAATCGACATCTCACGAAGAGTAACATAACTATAACCAAATAATACATTTGGAAATTCCTTCAATGAAACATTTGTAGCAGCTAGCAAACTTACTCAATTAATCATTAATTCTTTGTAGAAAGTCGTTGTATCACCCCAGATTCACTAAACTAGCACAAATGTTTCCTTCTTCCCGGTTCATTGGAAAATTGGATTTCCATTTATATTCTCATCTTCTTTGTACATTATATTTCAGGAAGAGAAATATTGAATACTAAAATATTTATTTAAATAGCCAAAGATCCCAGCCCTCGTGATAAGAAAATCATCCATACCTACTTCCTTTTATGACGTTTGTCTACTAAAAACCACAAACAAGGTGCAGTTGTTTGTGCAAAGTGAAGTTGTTTATGTACATTGAAACTGAAAACCGAACGGTTTTCTACTAAAAACAACTAAGATTCAAATTAAAGCGTCAAACCAGAACTAAAAAGGATGACATATTCTTCACGATTCTTACACTATGTTACTCGAAATTTCTTATCATCTATATGATAAGTAAATCGAAAAAAAGTATTTTCTGTATATAAGAAAATAAATAAAAGTAGTAATTTAGTTACTTATGGAAAACATATATTATCACAGAACGTAATATACGGCTTTAGAAGTTTTTCATATGTTCGATCAGCGGTTTATACAAAAGATTAGGTGCGTTTTTATGCCACATAAAGTCCAAATGGCTAAAGTTTGCATCGTCTATTTGTTTGGCTAATACAACAGATCCAAGTCTTGCGACCAACTTTTTAACATCCTAAAAATGAAAAAAAAAATATGATTATAGAAACATTCGTAATATTGTCCTACGCAGAAATATATGTTCGCGTATATGTTCAAATCAGTTATTGTTTATTTTGCAAATATAAAATGACTTAATTGCAATAATTTAATATTATTTTTTTTATTTCAAATTAATTTATCTTTCTAATCCGTCCCCTAGCACAGTGCTTCTTAATCTTTTAATGACCGCGGCTCCCTTAAATTTTTAAAATGTCACCTATCCTGTTCCCTATTTCTAAAATATATTTTTAAAATATTTTTCTGGGGGGCAGTTTGGAGAAATAGATAATATTTGCTACTTGAAGAAATAGATTAATAGATTATAGTTAGAGAAATTGATTATGAGCTGTAGAAATACATATATAATTTCAAAGTCCAATAAATACTAATTCCTGCGGCGCACACATATCTTTTGCGGTCCCCTAGAGGGCGGGGCTCCCGGGGAAAAAATCACTGCCCTAGCATATACCCTAGCGATTAATATTAGATACAGAACGTTGTCTAATTGATATATAAAGGCGATGTGTAGTCAACTTAGATTTAATGTTACTATTCATTTAAAATAAGTATTTGTAAAAGTTACACGTGGCAACAGCGCGCAGTACAATGAATAAATATTCAAGGGCTTAGTGAAAACAAATTTAATTTAAAATAGAAGTTTAAAATATTGTCATAATGAAAATTAAAGATAATATTTAAATGAGTGCAAAAAATGTTGAGAGAAAAACGAGTAGAATAAGAAAAAACAAAGGAAAACAATCACCATTAAACACATGTGATTATTGACAGAGTTGTCGAATAACAAATAAAAATATATAAAATATAGATTTATCAAAAGATGCCGGAAAAAGAGAAACCAAATAACGAAAATAACTTCGTTATTGGAATTTTTATAAAGCGTAGCAACCAAAGAAAATCAAAGACAGAAGAGAGATAGGACTTGACGAAACAAAAGTAGGAGGTAACAGGAAGGAAGCAAGCAAAAAAAGAAGAGAGACAGTAGATAAGGTAAATGAAGATCAAGATAATATGAAAACCACGATGAAAGAATAGGACGGATGGATAAATGTTGAAAAAGCAGCAGATAATAGTAAATGATTTAAGGCAGATAATCATCCACTACTATCTGCTGATAGGCAGATAATAGAAAAATCAGAGGACATGCAAAAAAGGGAGGAAGAAAGGAAGACAAAGGTAAGCGAAATCAAAGAACAGATGCAGAGATTGTTAAGAAAAATGGAAAAAAAGGAGCGTCAAAAACAGACTTTTATATTAAAGTAAAATTTTGAATTAGAGAGAGACTCGTGGTAGAAATAAATGTAGAAGAAGCAAAAAGAATAGGGAGAAACGAAATGACTGGGCTAATACTAGTAAAGGCAAAAAGTTTTGAAGAAAAAGGAAAAAAGTTATGTAAAATAAATACAAATTAAGGGGCACAAGAATATGCATAAATAACGACTTGACAGGAAAGGAAAGAGAAGTGCAAGCCATGTTGAAAGAAGTAGCATCTGGGCAAGAGGAAAGGGTAACAGAGTTAAAGTAGCTTATTAGAAAATAAAAATAGAGGAAAAATGGTGGATCTATAATGAGAAGCACCAAAGATTAGAAATGAAATTAAAAAATTAATAAATGTAGGGAAAGGAAATGAGGGAATGGAAACAGGACAGAACAAAACTTTTAAAGAGTGAATATCGGAGAGTTTTATATTTAAAAAAGATTGTAAAGAAGACGAATGTAAGTACAGAAACATACTACAGGATAGAAAAGAAATGAAAAACAATGAAATAAGCAGGAATAGAAGTATTGGAGGAAGATTTTCGGGAGTTTATAAAGGAACATGATATAATAAGATGTTCGGAAGCATGGAAAAAGTAAACTAGAGAAAACACTAGCAAAATTAGCAAAATGTCATAGATGGTACGCACAAGCAGCCTCAAAAATGCAAGAAAGGGAAGGCCGAAAGGGGGGATTCTGATGGAAAGTCTTTCAAATATATGGAAAGCGTTAAACACAACTAAATTTAAGGTTAGATGCGCCAAAATTAAATAAACAGCACGCAATAAACAGGTACTTCATAATAAATTGCGTAGAGAAAGTAGTGTTTACTTACAGTATGATCTGTTAAACTGTCACTAATTGAATAATATATTCCTATTGGAGCTGTAATTTTATTTAGATCATATTCCGGTGGAATAATCTGTCCATATAATTGCATATTTTGCTCAGCACCATAATCGTACTTCATAAATTTTTCTGTTCTCTTCAATTGGGTGTAATGAAGCACTTGCTTTGCAGATGATCCGGAAGGCGTATTAGTTAAATATACAGGAATTCTCTTCTACAATAAAATATAAATTGCAAAATAAATATAATTAGTAAAATCTAAGTAATATTGAAAACAAATTTAATTGTATCTCAAGTCAAAATTATAAACAGAAATTGTCACCGAATTGAGTATAATGAAAGACTACTAATAGATTTCTAATAAATATAATTTACTTACTATATCCATATTTTCGGTATAGATCTCATTTCCAACGATTAATGAAAGTACATCGGCGCACACTTGATCAAAGGGTTTCAATGAACAAATTTGCGATGAAAGCGTATTTATCTTTCCAGGTGGTAAAATTTGATAATGTAAGAAATTTTTAAATATGCTCTAAAATGAAAAAGATAGTGTGAGTCAAAAAGTGTGAAATCGTTTTATTGACTATGCTATTTGAATTATATAATTTATAAAATATTTAACTCAAATTAAACAGGATAAAACCATTGGCGGATTTAAGTAATAAACTTTGAGGATATAAGTTGTTTCAATGGTATTATTCACCAAAGGTTTAGTTACACCAGTCCAATATATCTGTGTCTTGTACGTGGCTAAATATTTCCTGATGCGAGCGTTTTGGTGCCATTTCAGATTCAATTTTCGTTGTTCCAAATAGGTCTCTTCTTCTGGATGACCATGCTTTGCATTCACATAAAAGATGTTGAGCTATCTCCCTTTCCTCTAGGCACAGCCTACACTCTACTTCGGTAGAGTGTATGCCAGTTTTCTTCATATTTACCATTAGAGGATGTTAGGAAGCCAGTTATCATTTTGATGTTATTCCTGCCATGGCTATGATTTATGCACTTCAACATCGGTCCCAAGACGTTTCTGACCTTGTAAAGCGCCTGCATTACCCCCTGACTGTCGCTTACTTAAAAGTCCATTGTTTGTTATATTTCCTTTTTTGTTTTCCTGTACGCAATGGAAAATTGCATATATTTCGGCCTGAAAGACTGTGGCAAATCTGCTTAGAGGATAAGACATTTCGGTCGTTCTCCGTATATTCCTGTTCCCGTATTTTCAGAAGTCCATCTGTGAAGCGGACTGGAGCAGATTCCGAAAAGATAACAGAGTCTTCTCTCGACAAGCATCAGTCTTTGATGACGTCATATCCTGTACTTATTGTAGACTGAATTTATTGTACAGTCCGATTTCATTTCCTGTATTTCATCCCCTATAATTTTAGTGTATATAATCTTTGCCAAATTAGGTCTATTAATTTTTAGCCAATGGAATGAAGCTTCTGCCTTTGCTTGTATAATCAATTAAGGCTATGAGCTTTTTATACAGTCTAATGACGTAAGATCTATCAGCACTTCACGTGCCGCTGTGGGGGTCGTTTTCATAGCGCAAGGCACGCAGTTCTCTATTCGGGGACAGTTTGTGCATTGCCTTACCCTGGAGTGTGTTTTTGCACCACACCAGTGCCCAAGGAATATAGATATTTTGAAAATTTCACCATCAGATATGAAATTTAATACAATTTTTGGGCTTAAACTTTTGTATTTGAAAAAATAATGATTTTTTTTCCGGTCAATATTTTATTTAAATAGAGATTTATTATTTTATTTCAAATGTGCCACCATTGGAATATTTTTCTTCTTGAAATTTGAAAATTTATGGCCTAATTACGGCTCTGAAATAATTGTCAAACGCTCAATTGTCATTTTTGAAACAACCATAAATAACACATTTCAGGGCTAAAATTGTTTCTCTCTTTTATATATTTACGAGGACAGTCCCAGAACTACCCGACCTGACATATAGATGGCAGTAGTTGTTTGAAAAGAATGACTATGGTAGAAAGTCAACCTTATAATGCTTAAGTTTGACGTTGACGACCCTACGTTGTTCAGTTTCTGTTTGCCAACCATCAATAGTGAATTGACCAACCATCACCTCACTGAATTTGTAAACATCGAAAAAATTGGTCATCATTATGTGACACATTAATTTCATTTGAAAGTTCTCAGTCAAACCATTTACAATGGTTACAAAACAGTAAACATCGCAATGGCCGACCAAATGAGATAATCACGCCAGAAATGGTGAGGAAAGTCCACAAAATGGTATTGGAAGACCGTTGACTGAAATTGCGCGAACTAGTAGGCATTTCAAAAAGTGTTGTAGATCGTATATTGACTGAAAAATGAGAAACTTATGCGCAAGATGAGTGCCATGATTACTGAGAATGGAACAAAAATAGCTTGTTCAACATTAGTGAGAATGTTGAACAAGGCTATTGAACATCGCTAGAAAAAGTCTATCGAGCTAAAAAGGAGACTATGTAGAGAAATAAAGATATGTTTTCTCAATTGTTTCTCAGTTTTTTTTTTCTCTTTGTTAGCTCGGGTACTCCTGGGACTACCCTCGTAGAATGTCTTAATAATTGAAACTATATAATGTGTTCTAATTTTGTTTTTATGGAATAAAATATTAATCAAAAAAACTTACTTCAGTTGCATTTAAGTATTTCGCAAATATTTTAAAAATCTTATTTTTCGCATTGGTCATAAAAGCAACAGGTGCGAATGCGTTCATTAATCTGATCTTTGCATTATATTCAGGTCGTTCAGATAACATTGCAAAAAACGATGAGGTACCTTGAGAATGCCCGATATAAAATAAATTCTCCGAATCGGTAATATTCAGGATGTAATCAATTTTGGCTGGTATATCGTACAGGCCATGCTCATTAAAACTGAAACGTAAAATTTATAATAAACTGATTTATTTATTTATTTAAACTAATTTCTAATTATCGGAAAGCACAGAGAGAGAAATATTTTGAAAAATGTTAAACTGATTTGTGAATTAAAATCTTTAAGATCCGTACTAAATAGTTTAACGAAACTTAATTTGTTTTCATTGTTTACCTGAAATCCCAATACTTTTCCGCATCCAATGTTTTATCTAAATACAAATGCCTTTGTGACCATATTGATCCTCGAATATTTCCCAACCATACATCGTAACCGGCATCAGCTAGCATAAAAGCAAGCGAATCTTTACCATTATTGACATAATCGGCACCGCTTTCTGTCAGACCATGAACTATTAGAATGGGTCGTTTATTTGGCTCGCTTGTTTTGTGACTAAGGCCATAAGGAATTCGTTGCATTTGAAGTATAAAACCATCATCCGTTGTCACTTCATGGAGTTCCGCGGAATAATGATACTTTTTAATTAGTTCAATCTAAACATAGGGGTTGAAATTAAATAGTCCTTAGATAATTTATGTTTAAAATTAAATATTCTCAGATTTACAATATTCTTTTGCATTAAAATTGCAATTATACTATTTCCTATATCACTATGGGAGCATCAAAATACGATTCGCAAGAAACAAGCGAAGCGCACTTCTGCTGGACATGTGGTCATGAAGGTCACAAAGCACGAGAATGTGATAGAACCTGATAGTCCCTCAAACTAACGAGATTAGTAATGACACAAAGGTAGCGGACACTATTCTAGAACAAAATCTCAAAGCCCTGCGCTGGGCGGAAATAAAACCCACAATGAAGTTAATGCAAACTACTTCTAATAAAAGCAGGACTAACAGCAAGCAGCTGAACGCACGGGGAAACCTAGAAGGATCCTTTGCGTAGAGAAATAGACGAGCAGATGAGGAGGTAAAGTTTCTAGAAATAAACCTGAACAGAAGCAAAGACGCTTTTGATCTCCTTATTCAAGACATGCTCTAAAAGCGCATTGATTTTACCCTTATCAATGAACAACACAAGGGAGCGATGGCTAAGACCGGACTCCAATTACTGCGCGATAAGGGTGACACCTACACCGCAGGCATTATAACTAGTCCCAGCATAACTAATCCGTCCATCGGAACTTAGTAACAATTGGACGAGAATAGTGATGCTAAAATTTAAAAGTATGCACATCATTAGCTGCTACATCTCACCGAACAAACACATATCTGACTTCAAAACAATCTGAATGACATGAAGAGTTGCTAAGGCATGCATCAGGGAAGTGTTGTTCGATGTCAGAAAATTCAGACTCCTCAGGCAAGTTATAAAATGCATTGTAAAATTTGTATCCTCGTGTCGTAAAATATTAAGGACTTTATTGCTTTAAGACCTTCAATAGTAGGCCACTTTTATTTGCACTATAGGATCGTATTATAACACAATAATTTAGACGTTTCTCAAATAATGTAGGATTTTTGCTAACTGAAAAATAAATTTTTGTTTTATTTTGCAAAAAAGGAAACAAATAGTTTTTGATTGAAGCCTACATACGAATATACATTTTTACTATTCCAATGTTGTCGAACAGAAAGCTGACAACATTGTACCTACTTCTGTCACTACCGCTTCTATGCTTCCTTCGTATGTCCTTTTTTCCTAAGATTGTCCATTTGTGCTTTTTAACGTAGGAAAAACCTGTCGTATTTCCTTGAACGTCTTCTAGCGTAGTTTTCATATCATTCCAGCCTTCTTCAATATCTTCGGGCAGCGTGTTATTTGCGACATTTTCGAATGGAGGACTTCCTTCACATCTTAACGGGTTTTGGGATCTGCAATTTTCCTAATGTCAATCCTCTTGATATTTTCGAACCGGTGTACATGAAGTTCCATACCGTCAATGTTGTGATCCGAATTTATATCAGCACCTGGACATGTCTTCATTTTAGTTTACTTTAAATTAGTTTGCTTCAAATTAGTATAGCACTCTGATGATTCAAAGATATTGCACTCTGGATCAATTGCAGTTAGTGTAAATTAATTGATTCGAATTGTGCACTGCACATTTAAAAGAATGTTTACGACGTTAAATATTCATTTAGCTACATTACCTTATCCTAAACTTTGATCGTTCTTCCAGTTCACTACCATTTTTACTTCACAAGAACAAAAGAGCTATATTACTTAAAACATGATTGATAAAACATAATCAGTAGATACCGCCTAAATCGAAAAAAAGGTTCCGCACTTAAACTTAGTTTCCGTTTACATTATCACAACAATATATACATTTTTTAATACACAGTGACGTAAAGACGAAAAAAATCCTTCGGATCACGTTTTATCTTCGCCGAAACCGTCACACGTGTGCGTTTTTGGTCAATTGTGCGTAACGGCGGCACTCATCGCGCGGATAGCTTTTTCATATCCAAATGATTGTGTACGATCGAGTGTACAAGCTCAGTTAATTCGACAGTTGGCATAATCATATCATGGATATTGTTGACGATTTGTGGTGTACTGACGATATTTGAGGGGCCTGGGTGGTCATCATCCAAAACACTCGTACAACCAGAAACAGATTCAGCTTTCCAAAATTTAACTATTGCTAGCGACAGTGCACATTCGCTAGAAACAGAATCCAGTTCAGCTTTGATTTCTGCATTGTTGTTCCCTTTCTTGTGATATTCGACTTTTCACTGAATGATATTCGACAATTTCCATTGTTTACAAAACACAAAAGTTACTTGCTTGCGACGACTGTAAAAACAAAACTATTTGTTCTTTTTGTTATTATACGCTGCCCCGTTTTGGGCAGAAGCTATGGACAAGGCGAGGTCTGCGGGAATACTCGCAAAGGTACAAAGATTTGCCCTTTTGGGAGGGACAACAGCGTACCGTACAACACCAACAGAAGCACTAGCCGTAATCGCCGGTATCCCACCAATAAAACTTTTAGTATAAGAGCGTCAAATGATGCGCACGGAAAACGACCAACAGAAAACAACCGAAGGACTAAAAGCTAAGGCTAAAGAGACCCATATGGCTCAATAGCAAATGAAATAGGCAAGGTCTGCTAAATGAGATGGACACGGAGATTTATACCCAACATATGCACCTGAATCAATAGGAAACACGGCAATTTGAGCTTCTTTATTACACAAATGAATACCGGCAATGTTTCGGGAAATAATTAGAAAGAATAAACAAGAAACAAAACACAGAATGTGAGCATTGCGAAAGCCCTAATGACGATGCGGATATTACAATTTTTGAATACACCGCGTGGGAAGCGGAAACGATAACATTAAAACGAACGTTAGGAGAGAACATCCAGCCAAGGAATATCATAGTATTAATTATAAAATCAGAGGTAAACTGGACCACAAACAAAATGAGAACGGTGCAACGAATAAAAGTGTCGCTCGCGGAGATGAGAAAAGAGCAAGCACAAATAACTTGACATAGCGCACAAGAAGTGAGACAGAGGTCGCCTGAACCTCTAATCCAAGAGAACTCCACTACTCGGAATGGGGGAGAAAGGCCTGAACAGGGCTACTAGGAATAATGCGCAAGTGATATCGTGGTAGTCTCTGGTGTCAAAAAGCCCACTTGGGCGATGCTCTACCTCCAATTAAAATAAAATATATATCACTATCAGATGTACGTATGAGATGATTATATATTGATATGATATTTGCTTTTGAAGCTTGTACAACTTATCACTTCGATAGCAAATACATTTTTGTAATTCTGCCAGAAATATAGATTATTTCTACATCTTAGATTTCTGGGAGGTTCAAAAATCCAATTGATTTGTACAAACAGACCCTTACACTAATTAACACTACTACGTTCCTCCCGATAAAAATTACAAGCCGCTGAATTTTAAAATTTGAACCAAGGTTCACACCTATCGGTATTTTGATTTTTCTAAATCATCAAAATTTTACATAGGTGACCTTAATATTAAGTGATCATAAACTGACAAAAAAGATTTATTAAACTTACCGTATCCAACCACGCATCTGTATTCAACTTGTTAAAATGTGAACTTGAATACACATTTTGAACTAAAAAAATAGATAATAATATCAAAATGGTATGTTTCGATGTCATGTCTATTTAAAACTAATGTTTACAAATCATCCATCACTTTTATATACCCATTTGAATTTACTTGCATTTTCTATATCTTGCTCTAGTATTAAAATTACACTCTCAAAATTTCAAGATATAGAAGTTTTAAAAATGCATTATGTGTATAAACACAAATTTTTTTATTGCTGATTAATCAGTATGTCTCAGGGGATATATTGTTTGATAACTATTTGGCTAAATTAATGAATCAGATAAAAAATATATAGATCTTGAATCGATAAACAGATGTTCGAAAAGTTATTGTTGTAAAAGTGGACAAAGATCGTTTTAGTTTGTCATATAAATTCAGACTACTTGATTCCTAATAGAATTATGAAACATTTGCATTTGGCTGAAAATAATCGATGGAAATATTTATATCACATGATGTACATTTTGTGATTCATAATTTCATTTTTTACACACCATAATTTTTATCATTCATATACCATATAGGTATGTAACATTTGATAGCGCCTACCTACGCGCTATCAATCCCTTTCTTCCACTCCCCATATTTCCGCGCCGCACATCATTATAGTTCTTACACAAACCTCCATTATCACCATTCTCTTGCATACAGAATGTCCAAAATGTCTTTTCCCACACACATATGTGCTGTTCAATTGCAACTCTTGCTTTCTTTACAACCATCTGTACATGTTCATTATAAACATATTGGGAGAATAGATATTGTTGCAATGTCACAACCAGAAATTAATTATAATAGTTGTTTTTAATTAAGCAAGCAATCTTCGAAAATTGCGAATTATATGTGAGAGACCACAAAGGTAGAAAAAATTCCGATGATCATTTCGGGTGGATGGCCATTTCTGCTATTAAAGTATATTAAGCTTCATCAGCACCCACCTTTTTACAGAACATCATTGTATT